>AXCM01002015.1:0-35334 GCA_000473375.1 Anopheles culicifacies | reverse complement strand
CCAACACTAGTTCAATATATCAGTATGTAAGTATTGAATCAGTACATGAGCTCATTTAACCTATGAAATATCGTGTGCTGATGTGTTCTGCTTTGTGAAAGTAATACAACCTCATAGGGAACCGGCACGTCCGATGGTGGTTTGCTTTAGGTGCGTAGGTAAGGGACGCCATTATCTGAACGTTCAGTATCACGTTCACGAATCTTGAATGGCTCCGGCACGCATTCGGTCCCGTCAAAGTTCGTCAACCCTGGTGTGCTGTGCATTCAAACGACAGATCACTCGTTCCATACACATTCCATACGACCGTGCTGGAATTCCCTCGCCCACGTGTACTTTTGATCGCTAATGGGCAACACTATTAGATTGATTAACTGTCGAATATTAGAGCAAACATGATTCGCGTTAGTTGACTGGCGTGCTCGGTACGGTATGTGGCTACGAATGTCGATACGTTGCAGGGAATCTCATTGAATGCCTCGCTGGATGTTTTCGGTTGCGGTGGTAATGAAAGGGTTTTGGTGAGTTATTAACCGTAATGGTCTTTGGTTAATTATGTTACATTAGTGCGCAGTAAATAATGTCAAATCATTTAGGTTGATAGCTTAAACTTTACAAAACCCACCAACCAGATTAATGTCGTGTGGAGAATTAGGAAACATCGTCGAATGATATGAATTAAAGTGTCTTAGTCTGCAGTCGTATATTATTTCTAAAAAAAAGTTCCATGATTTAATGATTGCATACTTTCAGGCGGCGAAAGTTCAACGAAATAATTTTCAGTTGCGAGTAAAATACCTTTCGCTCACCTGCAAACCATACTCCATCTTTAATCATTCAAGGTACTTTACCATCGTTTCACCTTTAACGAATAGCTGGAAAGTAAATCTACCGGGAACTAGCACACATTCTCGGCTGTTCTTCCATGAAAATCGCTTAGAGATTTTCACCTACTTCGAGATATTCTCGGAAATTGTTCCCACACCGTTCAGGACCTACGGTTGCCAATCGATAATCTGGGGCGATTTTTTCTTTTTTTTTTATGAATCCATCATACGTACGTGCATCACAATGTTTCTGTCCATCCGAATGTAGCCTAAAAAGATGGTGAGAAGTGGGTCGTAATTCGAAAGGGAAAGTGATAGGACAAACAAAAGGTGTCGCTGTCGCTCAAACTTACGTGTAACTCACGATAAAAACAGCATTCGGTGACAATTTATCCAAGGACATGCTTTTTTTCTGGAATATGTTCCGTAGTCCTGTACAGGGCCTATCTGATCTGGGGAATATGGAAAGGAATTAGCACGTCACTCAGCATCATCTGGCGGTAATTACTACTCGGCAAAATAATTAAATAAATAAATTAAATTAAATAAATTCACGGCATTTTATTGCTTCCGTATTTAAAATATTAATTTTAGTAAATAAAACTAGCTGGAAAATAGTGGGATTTATACATGCATCATTGTCCGGATGGATGAGGCGTATAAGGCGCTTGTCAAACTCGGCAAGACCTCAAGGATCAATCCAGACCGTGTCCCCGAAGTGAGGACTGACTGGACCAACTATGTGGTATAATTAAGTCTCGCAAGCCAGAGATTGGCAGGCATGACCGAATAGAATAGGCCCCTTGGTAAAAGCTGTCAAACGCCATTTTGACGTGCCAATTCCTATCCATATTCCCGAATCATCAGTGAATGCTATTGTGTTAACTGTCTCATTAGAAGATTATATCCGGAATATTATATATTATCTAGGTACTCAAAATTGTGTATCATATATATCGCATATTGATACGGCCGTTAGTCCTCTACGGGTACGAGTCTTGGACTACACTGACGGAGGACGACAATACACTCGCCATTTTCGAGCGGCGGGGGCTACGGACTATCTTTGGCGGTGTGTGCGAGCAGGGCGTGTGGAGACGGAGAATGAACCACTGAGCTATTTGGCGATGCAGACATCCTGACGGTTGCCAAAGCCGGAAGGATACGCTGGTTGGGGCACGTGATGAGGATGCCGAGCTCATGCCCTGCCAGGAAGGTGCTAGTCGGCGACCCGTTTCATCACGAGACGTAGAGGAACACAGTGAGCTCGTTGGCTGGATCAAGTGAAGTTAGACCTGAGGGAGATCGGTGGAGGAGTGCAGCCATGGACCAAATTTCCTGGAAAAAGATTGGACGTCAGGTCCTGTCTAAAAGATGTGCTCCCTAGGAGTGGTCCAGGAAAGAAGAGGAAGAGGTACTCAAGATTACGTAGTACAATTCTATAATGGCGTTGAAGAGAAGACAGTCCATAAAAACAGCCTTAGGAATAGAGGCCTTAGGAAAAGACTAAAGAATAAAAACTGAAAATTCAACACTGTGACACCCATCCATCAGTTGTATTCCAGCATTCTTCTAGTATACAGAATAAATGATTCCAATCTTCTTATCGTTAGTCTTCGATTCGCTGGAACTCACCTCAGAAATAGCTTGATAGATGGCATGTACCAGCACTTGATTTCCATATTATAGCTACACGCTTTCCAGCAACTCGGTTTATAAGCTCAGCAACATGCTGATTCTGGCACGCGCAGACCATCGCTTACTAACTAACTTAATCTCCATTCTACGCTTCATCTCGGTCGGAAAGGCACGTTGAGTTCGGGGAAAGCCTTTCTAAAAGAAATGCCACATGTTCGATTAGACATGTCAGAAATTGTCACGGTTAGCCGCCATTCGGTCGGCATCTACGGGATTCAAATCAAACATTTGATTTTTGATGATTTCTACAATCGCATTGAATTGTACAGCAATATTAAATTAATTTCTGATCCACCACTAATACGGAAGCAATGTTTCATTTCTCTTTTCACACGCTTTGCGTCTGAAGGTTGGAATATTGAACAATGTTCCCAAGCAAACGGGAACGAGCAAAGGTTGTAATTTGTTACCAATTTTTGATTGGTTCCAACTGGCACCAGCTCGGGGTCGGGTCAGGTTCATCCATTGTTATTCGCAATCCGGCACTAAGCCTCTATCGAAGCATGAAGCATCTGTATTCTGTCTTACCTAGCAAATATTGTCATTTCATTGATTAAATCCAAAATCGGGAGCTGGAGGGGGGAATAAAACAACCATGTCCCAGGGCTGTGTAGCTGTTGCTATGGTTGATCAATTTTCATCCACAGCCTTGCTAAACAGTAAGGAAAGAAATCTAAGCTGAGTGATAGCGCAAACGGTGAGAAATAAGAAAGCAATCAGCAAGGTACAATTTTCACCTACAACGGCACATGAGACAATAGATGCGACACCGATGCGACACCGATGTGAAATCTTCATCTTCCCGAAAAGACGCTGTACTGTAATACGATGACTCAGTTTCACAGTTTGATGAGTTTTCGTTTTCCCTCTGCTTTTATTATTATCTTGGTGTTCTTGGGTGTATTTTAAGGGGCGAATAAAAATACAATACAACTGAGGCGAATGTTCAGTTGTGAGCTTTACGTTACGCTACAATAACACTAAAAAATGGAAGTAACTGTGACAGGAGCCCGGGAACGAATGCGTTCGGTAATTAAATGCTGCACCAAAAAACCCCCCCGGAATGACAGGAACGTGTGAGATGGCTTTAGACCGAAAGCGAGAGGAAGAAACGAGATTTCATCCCGTTAAATGTTCGACATTGTGTGTATCACAAAGTTAGATTAAATCTCGGCCAAATTGGAGACCATCTAAAGGAAGTATGGAGGTTCGCTTACAAAACGAACCATAATGGAATGTTTTTGAGATCTTTTCCGTCCAACGAAGGTATGGGGGAATTTTTGTGAACATTGTTGTGAACACGACAAGCCAACAGTTTCGGTACAAGCGTTTTCATCAACTTCGTTTGTTATGTGCATTATTATTCTTAATTGCTAGCGCACTCCCGGCGTACGGACTCCCCGCCATAGACGGGCGCGAGTTCTTTGGCTGTAACAAAGAACTGCCTCACACAGCAGATCCGGTTCCCTGAGGATATTTACTAAGTGGTTTCGAAACATATTATCAGTCTCATTTTTCTTGGATTGTTTTGAGAACTTTAGCTTGGTTTTGTGAAAAAAAAGGGGCGGTGGAGTAGCGTTTGCTTTGGTTGTTTATTTTCAACAAAACAAAATGAACACGACAGAAAGTACACGATGGCCTTTAAATGCTAGATTTCGAGCAGAGACGGGAAGTGGAAAAATCGAGTATCGAGAGAAAACGCCATGGCG
The DNA here is from genome assembly GCA_000473375.1 of Anopheles culicifacies. Lineage (NCBI taxonomy): Eukaryota > Metazoa > Arthropoda > Insecta > Diptera > Culicidae > Anopheles > Anopheles culicifacies. The sequence goes on along the minus strand of AXCM01002015.1, from coordinate 31,100 downwards.
CTGGGACACCGTACCGATGTCCAGCTGTCCAATAATCTTTGGTCCGGTCCTCGGGTCCGTTTACCATCCATGGTAGGCGGGCGCGTACTTGAGTAGTGGAGCCGGAGCAGCATGTGCTACGACGGGTGCAGAATGGACGTACGACACTACCGGCGCTGGTGCGGCATACTTCACCACCGGTGCCGCATGTACAACCGGAGCGTGAACCTGATGTATGGTGGCATAGCTGGTGGCTGCCGGTGCAACCGCCTTCACGATCGGAGCCGGTGCCACGGCGTACTTAAGCACTGGTGCAGGAGCGGCATGTACGACCGATACGGCCGGTGCTGCGTACTTGACGATTGGTGCGGGAGCCGCAGCCACATACGAGAGACCGTGGTCACCGTAATAGCCCGGAGCGGCACGTACCAGGGCAATGAATCCGAGGAAAATCTACAAACACATTAACCACACTATTCTGTGAGCAAACAATGCCTGATAGTGGCGATGATGAATGTACTTACCAAAGACTTCATGGTGGCTAGAGGAAGTATGGCTGAAGAAGTACACTTAGGTGCTAGTGAGTAGCTAGAACGACACGGACTGACTAAATCGAACGCTTCCAGTACGGTGGGCTTTTATAGATCGAACCTGAACGGTGTCATCGGTGCCAGTAGTCTCGTTAAGGGGAAGCCTAACTAGCTATAGCTGGTCGTACCCGCACGAGGAACAGATGATCGGCCAACAAACGACACCACACATTGCGGAATGGCCAAATGTGGAATGTTACGCTTGTTTTTTTCTTGCACAGCACTAGGTTAGAGGGGGCCTGTTCTCATGCACAGCATGTCAACGATCAAAACCCACTCCTCCCGCTCCCGGAGGCCCGGTTTTGCAGAAAACACGCAAGCCATCGCATCGCATCAACGAAAGGGAAATTGGCCACCGCAAGAGCATGATCTTTGATGACAGTTAATCGAAGGGATTCGATGGCCCGCGTTCGTAGCGTTGTAGGTTTAACTGTGGCATGTAGCATATAAATCATGCCTGGGCCCATGCGTCGCATGGTGGGGAGCGTGCATTGCGCGATGCACCAGTTCTGTTTTTGTTTGTGTAGCCAGGTGAGCACAAAGACTAGCGGTACGCCGTTCTGACCGGTAGCTGGTACGTAGTGAAACATCTTGCATCACACGACCGCGACCTCCGTCTGCTTGTCGTTGGTTACACTCATTGGTAAAGGGGAACATCCATTTATTACTCTCCCTCATGATGGTCAATTATTAAAATGTAGATTCTGCAGTTATTGAGCGTTTCCCAAGAGATTTTAAATAATCGTTGATGCTGGCAATGTGAATTCCATCTTAATTATTATATTTATTCAATCCTTCAACCTTTGCTCAGTAATTATAGCCTCATTATCACCTTGAATTTTGAGAACCCATGACAAATATCTTAATTTAGAGGAAGAACTTGGTGATCAAAACAAGTCCCGATCTTCGTCTGTCTGCAATTTCTGGCTTACGAGATCCTATTGATATCTCCTAGTTGGATAGTCAGTCCTCACCACGGGAGAACGATCTGGATGGGATTTGAGCCTCGGTGCTGCTGTCGACTCGGCCATAGGATTCCTGCAATATATCCACTGTAATTGCTACCTCATTTTCACCATGAGCTATTTTTAATCTTTAGTTTGATAAGCCTTTTTTCAATGGCTAATTCTGAAGCTCGGAACGATTTGGTGGCCGAGGAAACTGAGGCGCCGGTCTTCGAACGGACAGGACCGAGGTTCTAATCCCATTCGGGCCGTTCCCTCGTACGCAGGATTGACTATCGTGTTGCGGGTACATTCAAGTCACGAAACTAGAAATGGCAGGCTTAGACCTCTCGAGGTTGTAGAGCCAGAGAAGAAGAAGAAGAATTCTAAAGCTCATACTAATTCTGAAGCTTAGCAAAACCCCAAGCAAATGTCAGAATTTGGATCTGTACTTTTAGTGATCTTGGAGGATGAACTCATAAGGTTTTCTCTCCCGGCGAAGTCTCCTAGGTGAAGAGAATAGATCCCATTAAAACGGATATATGCATTACAATGCTAATCCAAGCCAGTTACATCTGAAGTGTCTTCTTAAATAAGTTCTCGTTCCAATATTCAGCCGGGAGTCCAACATCGCAGTTTTCAAACTTTTTCTGTGTCTAAGAAAATATCTACTATTAACAATACACAAATTAATTACCCCCAAGGTTAGTAGAAACGTGAATGAAATAATTCAATGTGCTCCCGCTCACATCAGCGTTACGTAATAAATGGACATCCCCCAAGCAGCATCAGTAGCAGCAGCAGCACCACCATCAGTGCTAAAGGCCAATCGAGGATGGTCAAACGAATGTGTACGCTTACACCGGTGCAATGAAACACGGCCATCGCGTTGGAATGCGAACCGGCAGCACCTCAAAGGCAATCAATCGGAAAGCGCCAAGACTTTATAGTAGCACGGAGCTTACTAACGCGCTAAACAGGATCCTAGGTGCAAGGTTAGCTATTAGAGCGAGATCTGTATTATACAGCCATTTGTCGGTAAGCGATCCGTGCTGAATCCTTTTCGTACCGTCTTTCCATCCAATGTTTGAAGTGGCCTTCAGCGTTACAAGCAAAACGGGACTGGCTGTTACATTGTCGCTTCGGGACACGAGACCGGACTTGACTTCGTGTTAGCGGCAATGTTATTTGTTTCAGTAAAATGATGCTGCTGTATGAAGGAAAAGTAGCTACATTTCAGCATACTTACAGCAGGCAAAAGTTTGGAACTGACTTTGGGATTGTTTTTTCCTCATCTTCCGGCATTGCGATTTGAAGTAGCAGTTTACAAACAGCATTGCAATAAAACCTAATTTCACCAGTACGGTTCATGGTCAATGTTACTAGTGCCCTTACGAAGGGAAGAAATGTCAGAATGTTTAAACGTCTTTCACCCTGTTGCCCCTTGGGGTGGTGCATTCGGTTAGGGCACAAAGTTACGTCAGCAGCACCACTCGGTCACTGGACAGACTTTCAACGTTGTACGTGTTTCCTATCCCCTCCCCCTGCTCCTCCGGACCATCTGGCTAGATAGCTTCCTGGCCATTTGATATCGATGTAGCTACCAGTGGCGACTACCCACAAAATCCCACAAACCACTCCGGGTCTCTTCGCTTCGTTTTGCTCCATATATCTATTTTCTGCCCGCACGTTCTCTCTACACGTGGGAATTTTATTTGAATTCTTAGAATTTTAATAAACTGCGCCTTGGGACGTGTAACCGCACAATGCGAACGTTACACATTGCCGTTGCAGACGGTGATGCGAAACAGGTGAAACATTCGCAATGTCTGAGCGACATTACTCAAGTTAATTTAATTACTTGTGATGTCCACCAGACGATGCATTAGCTCAATCGAATCTCCTCCACCAAGAGCACCATTAAAGGGGATTTAATAAAAGTTTCATCACCTTTTGTTTTTAGAGCTCTCTGTGAAGTGCTGCGGGTTTAAATAGAGACTTTAAGGGCAGTTCTTTATTCAATAATAGTTGTGTTCAACATCAGCTAAGTTTACCAACAGGAGCACGGATACGAATTGGAATTGGAAACTGTCATTCTCATCATCGACAAATGATCGATGACCATCTGATGGAATGTTTGCGGTAAGTTTTCCTCACCGTCCGATGGGTTTTTGATCAGGATTGATGACGTAGCGTCCTAGGGACGCACCATTCAGCCACATTTGCCGAAGCACAGTCAGTTGTCACATTGTGCTTCCTCATATTATTATCCTTCCTGGGGGCGAAATGATATGCGTGCCCCTCAAACAGGGAAGGAATGCAATAACTCGGAAAGAAAAAGGGTTCCGAAGTGAAATGAAGCATGAAATTAAACGCACCTACCGTAATGTGTTCTGTCACGTGATGCGATATGTCGAGAATTAATATCCCTTTTCCGGGATATTTGCAAGTGGCCCGAAGGTATATAAAAGACGCGTGTGTGTGTGGGTTTTTTCCTCTTTTGCGAATACTTCAGCTTGAGAGATTTTGGGAGAAAAAGTTCTTGAGATCGCCATGGAAGAACTACGATAAGTATGAAGCGTTGAGTCCATAATTGGAGCTCATCCGGTTATACAGAAAGGGCCGTTCATTTGGGAGAACTTTCTTCCGGTAGATACAACTCTCTTCCTCCGACAGGCCTCTGCTAATTGATATTGATTTGTAACAATATGTCAGCCATTGCTGGGTTGCAAAGCGCTGGAGTGCTTTGGAGCTCTGGGACGGATGTCTCGGAGATGGACTGGCGAATTATTTAAATGAAATAGCTACGAGAAAACTGTTGGGACTGATTCTAGCGAGCTTAAAGTGCATGTTTCAACAAATTCCAACAAATCTCCAGAGATCAATACATTTCCAGTTAAGTTTATCTCGGATTGGATAGGGATGTTTCGTCTTAGTATCGATTTAGGTGCTCTGGATAGCCCTTTAGATGTCTGCTGTGGTGAGCAGTATAGAACATCTTGAGGAATGATAAAGTTTATAAATTTCTCACATCATCGTTTATCAATTTGATGTTAAGAGAGTTCCATATCTTATGAACACATGAATAGCCTAATGTGTTCCAGAACTACTCCGATGGAAGATATATTCGAGATTCAAAAGGTGTTCATACTGCATCTAAATGTACTATTATCTGAAGACTACTGAAGAGTGTCACTGCCATTGAAAAACTGATAGCAGATGCCTGAACAACCTACGCTTTCAGTTATCGCTTGCGAACATGCAGAAGTTATGTCGAATATTCTTCATTTCAGAACCCCAGGAAGATTGTCGACTTTAGCACCTTGCGCCTTCAAACGTCATAGTCGCAGCAAATTGTTGGTTGCTGGTGTGGGACCAATCCAACCTACTTAGAGCCTTAAAAATGGCTAAATCTCTCCCCCCTCCCCGAACCGGTTCTTGATAGGAAATTGGATTCTCGAAAGAGATATTTCAATCCTACGCAAAAACTCAATAACCATGTTGCGAGCGCTTTGTTGCGATAGCCTGGGGGAAGTTGAACTATGAGTTATTGAACTCGGCTGGTTGGAGCAATTGAAATGTATTATTATATATGAAGATGTATATCCATTCAGCAAGATCAGGTACACCTTATCTGTTACGTCTATTGAAAGTGTAATATTTAAGAAAGCAGTCTTATTCGCAAGACAAACAGTGATCTTACTCCATTTTTTTTTTACTCGAGAAGTCAAACGGGGGGACTCTTTGCACCCGAAAGCTTGTGAGCTTGTAGAAAATTGTTTAAGTTTTGCATTTTATAAGCAATGATGATGAACTAACGGCTGTTTGGGAAGTAGCTCACATGTTGGAAAGTTTCACATGTGCAGCAGATAATAATCTCGAACAAGCGAACAGTTCTTCATTCCTCCGGCATACTACGCTCCACGAGAGCTAGTAGTTCTGTGCTGCTGTGCTGCGAAATTTGCGAAACATTACGCCCCAAGAACAGGAATGGTTCGTTCGTTAGACAAGCGAAATATTTCAATTTTGAATTAGCAAACATTGTGTGAATTCTTTCACGAAACGTGGTGGTGGATTGTGACATTCATTTAATCTTGTAAAGTGAGCGAGTTTATTTTACATTTTTGCTGGGCTGAATAGAGAATTACAATCAGAGCTCTGTGCAAGTTTTCCACATGTACATCATGTAAGTTTTCGCAACAAAAAAAGGAAAAAAAGCAATAGAAACATCGGATGAAACACAAACGATGTATACATGACATTGTGGCAACGACATATTCATTGACGTACTACAGTCGAACCATGGGGAAACTTTCTCTGTCCATTCAACCCACACGAGAAAACAATTTCTCGTATTTTTCCCGCAAAGGTTTATCACTTTGGAAAAAGGTGATGAAGTTTTTTCCTTTTTATTAGTACAGCTCTTTTTGGGATCCTAACTTCTGTGGTATAAGTTGCGAAATTATACCGAAAGATGTAAATGTAGCGTAATTTATCATGCTCATTGGAATTTCCATTAACTTGGCCGTCAAGTTGTTCAATGAATAATTTGTAAAATTTAAACTTTCTTCTGTATTGGTTCGCTTATTAAAGCGGATGATCACGAGCGCCAACAATGTTGTGCTTGCTTCAACCGGCATGCCGTACCGCGTGGTACGCTACTTATCTGTCCGATTGCTTCACCGAAATGCACCGAAACAGTGCTCGAGCAGTACGAATAAGTAGCCGTTTTCTTTCGCAGAACCACTTTACAGTGCGGCAATTAATCTACCACTACACAGTGTACAGATTAGGTTTGAAGCTCATTAAAATTAATTACAACCATCCTTTGGAAGGCTTTTTGGGGCCACCGGTCATGCCGGTTGCAGGGTTGGGGGGTTTTTCGGGCCAGGGCTCATTATGGGACACTGCTCCTGCTCCGTGGTCCGATTCACCTTGGCCAGCTTGGTCCTGTTTAGCAAACTGGTCCAACCTTGCGCTACTCTCGTGGGACCTTTGGCTTAGTGCCAGCTGCTCGAGCCGGTTTCAAAAATTCAGCTGATTTTGCAAAGGGTGGTCACCGTTTGTTGCGAACTTGTGTGCGCCTTAAACCCATAATTGCAATGCCGGAAGATCAACGGTCGGCCCACATTAACGTGGCCGTTTCATACTCCGTACACTGCACTCGGCGTGCTTGGTGCTGTGGGATTCGCATACTCGTTTTACATATTTTAATTAGGCGTGAAGGCTGAAACGGCTAAAATTCGGCAGTAATCATTCGCGAGGACCGACAGGATGCACTGTATTAAGAGTGTATTTTGATTGTTCTAGCATCTTTTCGGGTGGATTTGGCATCCGGCTTGAGCGTGATTTGAGCCCCTGAGGGGAAATTTGCGGCTCTTTGAAGTGTACAGCGTGTACGTACGGGAGGGTGGCTGTTCGCACAATTGGTCTATTTCGCTGGAATCACCCCAAAGTGGGCATTAAACGGAGGATGATAATTAATTTTCGTCCCGTCCGGAAAACGAACTTCACGGGTAGGCCGGGACGTGGAACATGTTGTCAAACTTGGTTGGTGAAGCTGTATCTAGGTAGAACTGGTAGTTGTTTCGAATGAAGCAGAAATGAAGCAACTGAAAAGAAAAACAGATACAATGTTCTGTTGTATGTCACGGGACGTGTAATTCTGTGAAATAGAATCACAGAGAGAAAAAGAAACAAACATTGAAGAAGTAGAGCAAGAAATTCAAAGAAAGTATAAAAGTGTGATAAGAAATCTACTCACAGAGTAAAAACAACTTGGAGGTCCAGAGTGACATATTTGGAAAAGAAAAACATCCAAAAATCAATTACTTCCTCTGAACAATTAAAGAATTCTACTAATTAAAGCTGATCACATCTTGAGTACTTAGAGAGGAGTCATTTTAAACGGGCAAGATACAAGTCCTCCAGAATAATATTTAATGATGAGATTATAATCATTAAATAGTAAGAGTTCAAAATGGGGTAAAATCGTTATTAATCTATAAATAATCATTTATATTAAAAATTAGACCACCCTCGGGAGGTAATAGTGACGGTAATGGTAGGTTGCGCACAGTCGAGGAGTACCCAAAATCCCTTCCGGATCCAAAGTTCTTCCTTCGCAGCAGTGACTATCCGGCTACGTGGCATAAAGTAATCTAAGTCATACGCCCTTTCCTTTCTTCAAGAAAAGAAAAATATTGAGAGACATTTGGACTATCAGTTATTATAACCGTCTTTGTGAAGCCAATGCAGAGGTTGTTCAGATGCCTTAGGAATGTACGGAGTCTGAATCACAGACAGAATTTTGTTGAAATCGTAGGCACCAAAACAATCAACTCATCGGATGATGAAACAGATTCAAAGGCTGTTCGAAAACCAACCGTAACAAAGGTCTAAACGACACCTACGTGTCATTGCCCAACGTACTGTACATTAAAGGTTTCATCCAGTGGTGGAAAACTTTATCCCAAACCCTTTTAGACAAATTTCAAGGAAATGAATTTGGGTGTAGGAAGTGTTTACCACTTCCGTTTGCTTACAAATTAAAACACACTAGCAATTAAAGTTGATGCGCTCTAATGAGCACGCCTGGAAGGAATGTCGCCCAAATCCGTTTCCAGGAAACTCGCTTCAGGAATTCATTCCTTCTTAGGTGAGACCCGGACATGAGTCTGGTATCGTCATTACGTGCCCCCATACCAATGTATCCTTCCGGGTTTGGCTATTGACAGGATGTCCGAATCGCTAAACAGCTCAGCTAGTTCCTGGTTCATTCTCCTTCTCGATAATCCTTGCTCGGACACACCATCAAAGATAGTTCCTAGCACTCGCTGCTCGAAAATGGTGTGTTGGCGTCCTCCTTCATTTAATGGCTGCATTTGCATTGCTGGCGTCTTCTGGAATCTCTTAAGTTTGGGGAGTCCAAGTCCACGGTGCGTTCGGATTCCGATGATTATGTCGTTATCCTGAGATACGCTCCAAGGTACTCCTCTACTCCATCGAGATCTTCGCCGTACTCTGCTTCCCAATGGAGCTCTATCACGGCGAGAGCCTCCGGCAAACTGGTACTTTGAATATTATTAGCAAATATTTATGAAACTGACCTTTGCATTTCTTCCTCAGTAAGGAGTGACTACCTGGATGTTATTAGTTCTTTAAACCCTTTATGGTACAACCCTGTGGATAGAGCTCCTTCACAGGATATTCTTCATGCAGACTCAACACAAACAAAATATTGTTGGCTTTCTTAAAGCATCTACTGAGGGTTTCTCGGACGACTTCACTGTAGTCACTCTTGACATAAACGACATCAACATAATGTATAAAACGCAACATGAATTGCCCAATTGCAAGTCTAATATTCTTTTGCGCTCTCAGGTATGACCTTTCAATACATCTAAAAGCACCTACACCATCCCACCAGCCCACCTGTGGCTTTCGGGGTCTCGTTACAACTTACGATGTTGTCCTTGCTTCCAAGAGGTCGTCCAAGACGATCGTCCATTAGCAGGATGAAACGGTTGAATCAATCAGTAGCGAATCTTGCGAGCGAAAAGGCGAACCGAAGTTTGTGTTTGTTTTAAAATCATATTTCCATCAGAACGGCATCAGGAATGGTATCCTTCGGTGACCTTCGGATGGAGCGTTGGCAGTGGATTCATTCAACAGGATGTTGCTAACGTTCGTCTGCTGAGCGTGCGTCTGCAGCGTAAACAAATGAATATTAATGAACCTTTTGCTCGCACAAAGCGGTGATTTCTTTCAACCACAAATGTTTTATCCATATCTGGGTGCTTTTTCTCGTGTAGGTTTTTAAAAATCAGCCATCATGTGGGAAAATTCGGTTCGACCAGTTGCTACACAACGCTACGCTATGCGAAGGCAGGATAAATTAAGTAGCGCACAAACGGACGCTCTCTCCCATCAAGATGTGGTACAACTCTTGCAGCACCCGGGAAGGCTTTTGCTGGTTTCGGTTAAGCTACTTTTGTTTCCCCTTTGTACGGGAGATTCGGTGGTTGCTGTGGACCATTTTGCTGTAACCAGCAACTCAACACATACCGGCCGGCAGTTTATCCGCCGCGTAACAAAGGACAATTGCGCTGGCATGTTGTGGCGCGGTTGTGCGCGAAGCAAAAAGCAAACGCAACAAACTAAAAACCCAATTTGGGGCAGGATTGTTTGAATTTCATTTCGCTCGGGTGCTTTTTTAGCCTTACCCCGGTCGTCCGGTTTTTGCTTTTGTGACGCTTGCCTTTCATTCTGCGCTCACTCTTACGCTCGCTGGTTTTGTGCGTGTTTGTCTAGGAAGGGGCGGGTAGATTGTGCTTTTCCGGCGACCGAAAAGGTGTTCGACGCACGACGCACCCCACTCGGCTGGGAAGTGGAAAATGGCTGATGGTTTGATAAATGTTGCTATTCCAACACACATGCCATTGTCAACGTATTACGGCGACGATGTCTAAAGGCTTTGATAGAGCTGTGCAACGTGCTCCTACCCATGTATGGGTGCGTGTAGTGTTTCGATAATATTTTATACCTTCAAAATCCTGACTCCTTCCACCGGGTTGGCTGCCGAAACCAACGCACTCGTCAAGAAGAATTCTTTTTTCGGGAGGATTTTCTTGTCAGCGAGGATGGCAAGACAAAACCAAAGACTCCCAACCTGCTAGGCCAGCAAAAGGAAAAAGAGTTAAAACCTCCAAAAGAAACCAAGAGTACTACACTCCATCAGCTTAATGGACGATTAGTGTGAAGCTGCTTGCAGATATTCAGGCGCAATTTGGATGGAGGTTTTAGGTGTGTTAGAAGCCCTTTGGCGTGCCGCCTGTCGGAACCGGGAACTTGTCGGAACTGTCTGTATGTGTGTGTGTGAAAATTGATTCATCTCATAAGCAACCGTACTGGTAAGACTTTCTCAGTTTTGATAACACGTGTCATGTTCTGTCATATTTTCGGCACCATCAACTCCAATATTATGAAGCATCAGCTCTTTTCTCCTGTCATGGCGTAACGGCGTAGACGTAACAACGTTCGGGGTTTTAAGGGTGAACGAAAGAAAGAAAGCCAAACAAAAAATGAAGCTGGACTAAAAGCAGCCAGCAATTGAGTTCCTTTTGCGTTTGGTGCCGGATCCAGCGAATGCTTTTACGGAGCGCTTATTTGGGAAATTCCGTTCCCGGCTGAATGATGTGCTGTCCTAACCGAGAAATCAGGGATGCAAACACAAATAAACTGGTTGAAGTTCGGAAAGGATAGAGCCATGCGTTTAAGCTTTATTTATTGGAAATACCAAAGTTGCTCTCGTAAGTACGATTAGCGAATAAGAATTTCATCATCTTCACCGTAACTTCATCTCCCCGAGTGTATGGCGGAAAAGTGTAAGCAGTTTGGGCAAAACTTTTTAACCTCCTTGGAGATGTGTGTGTGTGTGCTTTTTTCCTTCTTTCTTTCTTGTCCCAGTCAGCAAAAAAAAAAATAGAAGGTTTGAGCGAAACCGAACGTAACGGATGGGGTGAAATAGTACTGCCAAGGGAAGAATAAAACTTTTCTTAGTTGTCACGTTAACTACACGATTAAGGTCTTTTCTTTTTACTCTCTCTTCCTTTTGCTGCATGGGATATTGGTCAATCGTGAAGATTGTTTTGTGGTAAGACTGTTCTTATCATAATATAATCTAGATCGTTCTGCGTCCGTTAATTGTGGTTTCATGGCTGAGCTCACACCACAATCATTCTTAGGCCAACATGCTGTTACATTAATCAATGTTGTGATGATCAGAGTCGTGAAATAGTGCCGGTGCAACAGCTAGGAACGCAATATCACGATCCAAGATATGGGCATGCTTAATGGTATGCCGCTCAGTAATGCTTTATCTATCGGTGGGCGCCGGCAAGCACATCGCATAAGCATTAATCTTTGATGTTTTTTTTGGGCTGCTGCATAAACGAGGCAATTCGAGATGGTAACAACAAAAAGAAACATCAGACATAAATATAACGCTTCGTTTGGATTCCCAACGGCGCTTCTCATTCTACCCCGCACAAGACGTTCGGTGTGTCGATAGCAACAGTATCGAATGTTTAAAGTAAAACAAAACAGCAACGAGATTAAACTCACTGCGAAAGAAAAACAGCGTAAATATGCAATGCGCAACGAGTGAGCTCTCCTCGGCGAGTAGCGTCCGTTGGCGTAACTCAATGCTACACGGTTTGACTATTGGAAGTACAGCCATAACCCGAGTTACGCGAATAATGCGTTCCAGAGAAATCCGTATAACTGAATGTCCGCCAAAGTCGAATATCATTTGACAAGTGGTTTATACTACATGTTAAATGGATTGAAAATTAATATTTTAAGCCTTGTCCCCACTATAAGACAGTTTATTATGTCATACGCGTATAACACAACAATCCATCACCACAAAACAAAATCCAGGAGTGCTGGGTTGTTGTTTACCGCAACAATCATTTTGTTGGTTTTTTTTATGATTTTCTAGTAGTCGAGCACTGGTTTTCCGATTTTTAAATTCGTATTTTTCCAAGGAAAACTTTTGTGCTTGACACAACTTATCTGTCAAAACGACGAGTCGAGCACAATTTTGTTATGTTATGGCTTAGATGGGGACAGGCCTTAATAAGGAGGAGTTTTGAAACGATATAATCAAACTAAACTTTATGGGGGATCTTTTTAAATTTAAAAAATCTAACGAGTTTTTTTAAATGTACGTAATTTGACAGTTATAAAATTGAAGTCCTGTCAAAAAACAACCCAGAACTGTCAAATTTAAAAATTCGCGTATATCGAAAACCGCGCAATTTTGGTAAAGACTGTACATCAACCAGAAGCATCTTACCTTTAGAAGTTGAATTCGGAATGTTTAGTGTTCATGTAAGCAAACCAGAAAGACCCAGCTCCTTTTTCGATCATACTTTTGTACTCAGCTGTTGTGTTTTATTTTAAATACATTTAGACCTTTAAATTGACAAAAATGCTTAGCATTTACAGCAAAACTAAATAGAAACCAATGGAAATCATACTCACATCTAGAGCATTGTTACGTCCTTTTGTACGCGTTTGTAACGTTGGGCAGTATAGCATTCGAGCAGGTTTTATTTTAATGCTTCTTATTACAACAGTCTTGGAGTGGTTTTAATCGAAACGAATTGTTCCAACTCTTTTTTGTGTGTATGTGGACAAGCTCATGTAGCAGTGCTGCTGGAAGAGAGTTCTACAAACGACCCTTACTAATCCTAATACCTTGCTTCTCAGGACACACGACATGTGGCAAATTGGACTCATCGCTCATTGAAAGAGGGGCTCATACTTTCAGTGAAGGAAGATCAATTTCGTTGTAGTCTAAAATCCGGGTTGTGGCGCTATCTGAGCTGATAGAAAACGTTCTACGTTGTGAACCATTCTAACTTGAAACCTTGATGCGCGAAGCGTTCTCTTACGTATCTATACGGTTGTGATTTCATACATTTGCTAGCCTAGGAAGGATGTTTCTATTCTCGATGTATAAAAGTAGCTTAACTGTTACAACATATCTGAAGGTGGTATTGGCGATTTGATAACGAGTACCCTACCATCATGGATCACAGATAGTTCCGAGTCCTGGCGAACGATGCGCACGCTGCTATCGCCGCTACGCAGTGCGTCCGACCTACTGCACTGTGCCATCGGTGCGACACTAGAGGACACTCGCGGAAGTGCCAAATGTTGGTCACGCTCTTTCGCTACCGTGCCGCAGCTGTTGCCACCATCAGTCGAGCGGACGGGTGCGTTCCGTTCGATGGAGGAGATGCTTACCCTCGTGCCGCGTACCGTCCAGTGACAAAAGTCCAAATTACACTCCAGCACATCCTTGGTGGTGCTGCGCGTGTCCTTCTCCCGGCTGTTGTTGGTGTTGTTGCTCTCCTGCTGTCCCGCCACACCGTTCGAGCGCCGGATGCGCCAGAAAGCGGCCCGGAACTGGGTGTTCATGCCGACGTAGATGATCGGATTGTAGCAGATGCTGGATTTGGCGATGAGGGCCGGCAGCACGGCCAACCCGGGCCCTATCAGTTCCGGTGGTCCAAACTGCTCGATCAGCGCAAAGATGGCGTACGGTGTCCACGCGATCATGAAGGCGATGATCATCAGCGCTACCATGTAGGTGACGCGCCGTTCGGCACGATTCACACGGCCCACGCGTGCCGAGTTCTGTTCCATCGGTAAAGTAAACGAAACCAAAGCCAAATAGAAGAAACACGAAAGCAAACGCTCATAAATTCTTTCATCGCTCTGCCGCAGCATAAACACACGGTAGGCGTGTGGATGGTTTACCTTGCGCATTTCCAGCACGATGTTGATGTAGCTATAAATAATGACCGCCAGTGGGAGTATCAGCCCAAATATGAAGAGAAATATGATGTAGCTCGTTGCATTCGACGTCTGTGACTCCCAATTCACCGAACAGCTTATCGCGGGGGTTTGGAAGAACAGTTTGCAAACAGTTAGCACATAAAACCGCCAGCTTTGCATGAATCACTCGCGGGTAGATGGAGTAAATGGAGTAATCAATGAAGTCAACCCACTCAATAAGGCCGATTTGCCCAAAAAAACCCCCACGCGTTGCTGGGCGAAAGGATCGGGTAATGTTTTTCTGCACAAAACCCGAGTGAAAGCTTTTAAAAAGCTTTCTAAATGCGGAAATATGAATTTTTGTTTATGCAATATCTCGTTTCTTGACTGCTGGTTTGCTTCTCGAGCAGTAGGAACTGTAATTTGCCAGTGGGTTGGGTGAGTATTCTCGAAAGGGTATAGTAGCAAGCGTAAGGCTAAGGATGTAGAGATAATAGCTAATAATAAGGCTCAATCGATTGGGCGCGTAATTAAAGTGAATGGGCATTGGAAAGCAGCTTTAAGCGTGCTCTTGATAGAAACACGAATGTTGACATTAAAAACCATACGATTTTGCTCTTAATGCTTAATTGTTGAAATGTGTTTTGTTGTTCAAGTCATATAAATCATTCTCAATGGCTTCAGACTGGTTCTTATCGCTAATGAGATGACTAATGAAACAGAACTGCCGCTGTAAGTAGCAAAAGGAAGCAGACGGGCTAGGAATTGCTCTCAAACCGATCTGGAACTTTCTTAAAGTATGGCTTGTTTTTCTAAATAGCTCAATGTTTTACATTCCAAGAAATCAGACAAAATTAGAGCTTGAAATGTAAACAGTAAGAAGAATGAACCTTGCAACAATTTTTAATCGTAAAAAGTGTAACTTCTTAGAATACAGAGCATAATCTCATACAAATACGCAAGAAATAGCATATAAACAAGCTGAAATATGAAATGCTGTACAATAATAACTACGCTTAGAAAATCCAGAGATATTCAAAGTACAAGAGTTCAAAGCGGTTCGGTGGCGGAGGGATAGCGGCAAAGTTCTTAAACGGCAGGACCGGAGTTCGAATCCCATTCGGGCCGTTTTCTCCATATGCAGAACTGACTATTCTGTTACGGGTAACTTCGAGTTATGAAAGCCAGAAGCTCACAAGGTTGGTGAGTTACAATACAAGTAGAAGTAGGTGACCGCACCTTTGAAGTCGTCCAAAATTTGACCTCTCTGGGGTCAAAGGTCAGCACCGATAACAACATTGATGTTGAGTTACGCGCAAGGGTGCTGGCCGCCAACCGGTCATACTCCAGCCTGAGGGAACTAGAGTGGAGACACTCTAAATACCTGTCGTGTCGGACGAAGTTGCCGAAGACTGTACTGAAAATTCATAGTCCCAGTACTCACATACGCTTCTGAGACATGGACTTTGTTCAAAACTAGCGAATCCCTCTTAGCCGCGTTCGAGAGGAAGATGCTCAGAAGGGATTTTGCCATCGTGAAGCGAAATAGCCTTCGCCAGGCTCCGGCGGACTGGTCACGTCATGAGAATGACACCGAACGACTCAGCCCATTTAGGCCGTCCACAGGCGGACAGAGGAGGTGTGGTAGGCCCTAACTGGGATAGAGTGATGGCGTTGATACGTCCGCCAGATTGGCCGGGATAACGGATTGGTAGACATCGGTGCTTGACTGTGAGCGGTATCGAGGATTGTTCTAGCAGGCTAAGAAGAAGTATAAGAGTTCAAGAATTGCAAATTCTTGGATTTATTCGTAGTTGTTTGTCCTAAAGCTGAATGGTTAGTTTAAGTCATTAGATTTCATTCGCCTCTTTTGTCTAAGGCACAAGTCTAAGCTAACCAAGGGATAAGATCCCAAAGGATCATGAAGTATTCTAAGTACTTCAGAGAAAGTCTCGCCTGCATTCCTCAAGAACTAGTACTATGTGACATAATCAGCTAGAATGATTGAGCAATTTAACCGATTTTTAGAAAGAGCCACGTTCGAAGTGCTTTGTTGACCGCTGACCGTATCCCTGCACCATCCAAAGCTTTTGATATTTTCATCCTGTAACTGGCCTTGTAAATGTGACATGCAATTGGTTACTTTACGCTCTAACAAAGCAATAAGTAAACCAATAGAACAAGCATTGAGTGGATGATTGATTACCCATATCATTCACGCGTTGATCTTGAACTCATCGAAAGTAAACAAAAAAAAATCGACTTGTATTTGGATGATTTATGTACATAAATACACTCGCATCACATTCTTCCGGTGCGACATCGACTACCTACCATCAGGATTGGCAGGATTTTGCTTCCCTAACGCTTTACCTCACATCGCTGCACTCTACGCCCGTGGAGGATTAGTGTTCCGATGTAGTTCCCCTATCAAAACCTGCTATAACCATTCAACCAGCTCAAGCGAGTTGGAAAATTTCCTCTAGCCAAATGGACCTTTAGCTAAGAAATGTTATTACCGGTACTCTGTTACTGGCCCGGGCCTTGTACATACAGATTAGTGTCGACAAAAGCGACCATAGTTATGGTGCGGCATTTTCGGGGCAAATCGGTTGAAAATGGAAAAGGTCCTCTAACAGGCTAATAATGCTGTGTGTTTGACGTTATTCACGTTATGGGTTTGAAATGCTATTCACCGTGCCATGTTGGGTACGGTACGCTTCCGGCGGAACGCATGGAATTGGTACCGCGTACATATTACTACTGGCATGACATCCGGGACACTGGTGGGGGCAAGTTTTGGGCTCGGTGGGTGGGTGGGTGAAATGATTATCTCTCGCAAAATGATTATGTTGTGCAATCGGGATGAATGGTGTGGAAATTGGCAGCGAACCGCCAGGTAAAGATGAACGTGTGTGTGTGGGACCATTGTCGGTGAATATACTAAGTTCTAAGGACCGTAGCCCGTAGCCCGGCACTTGAAGGGTTGCCTTGATAATAGGCTAGAATGGACTGCCGATCCGCGGGACGTGCCAAGGGGGATGCTCCGAAAAAGCGAATTAAAGTGAAGTTTCCTTATGTTCGTAATTTCGACAGGTTGCGTTGAGGATGTGGATTTTTTTTTGTTCTTTAGGGGTGCTTCTACTTCAATTTGTCAATAGTCATTTGCTGTACCTTATGTTTGCTGCCTCGTTGACGTAAGCGCCCCAACCAAACAGTGGCGGCGAGGTAAGGGCAAACGAATAGCTCCATATGAAGAGCACGGCAAGGCAGGCTCCTTGTTTCGAGCGGTTCTGTGCGGTGAATGGGCGGCTGATCAAACAAAACCTCTCGTACGATAGCACGGTAAGGGTTGTGATTGAAGCGATTCCTGCGAAATGGTTAGCGAAAGCAAATGGAAAATACGGTTACAATTGTTTGTTACCCTTTATCGTCACGCAAATAGTACTACAATTCGCTGTTGATATTGAGAGTCCCGCCATTGATAGAGCCATGTACAATGGGAGGGCGGAGAATCCTACGTACGGTAATGGGGATGTTAGCAAACATGGTCATTAATTATTATTGAGTATGATAAGGAGCTTTGGTGCAAATTATAAGCCGTTGCATAAATTACAGTCTTTTCCCGAGTTTCGCGGTTTATGAATAAGTTCTGGTGTGTATTTTAACTGTTTCAATGTATGTACTACCATTTTGTTTGTAACAAGCTCTAAACATATCTAAATGTCTAACGTTGTCATTTATTATTTAAACTTCTAAAATACTATAATTACAATGTCACGAGGGCTGCCAACCTTGGCTTCCCAGAATTGCATTTTTTGCGTTCAAAAAGACCGTTGGGATGGGATTTTGGGCTGGTCGTGTCAGCCATTTTCGTCATTGGGCTGCCTCATTTTAAATAAAATAATAATACGTGATTGTTATAGGAATTACTATCGGTCGAATAAATTTGGAAATTTAGAAATATTAATAATATGTATTCGAAATTTACGAATTGTCAAAATTAAAAATGAAATGTTAGTATTCGATCCCTCAATCTGAAGTTTTAACTACGTGTCAAACAGCCGTAGTCGACTTACGCGGGAATCTGACACCTGGAACGCATTATCCGCGTAATTCGAGTAAAGACTGTATTGTGAAGGTATAATTAATAATTAAATTTTGTGTAAATGAATGTTTTACAGTAATAATTAAAAACAAAATGTATTTATAAAACTAAATTAATCAAAAATCATTTAATTCCTAAGTAACACACAAGCTCGAAGAAAAATGCGCATCTTTTCCTCTGCATTCAAACAAAGCATAAAGATAAAATATAAGAAATTTCCATCCTCGGGCAGAGAAACACGCCAGTGATGGATTTTCCATGTAGTTTTTCATCTCGTTGTCAACAGTTGGTTGCCGCTAATGTCGAGTTTGAAAGACTATTGATGTGTGCTGTTGTAACTGAATGATCGATCGGTTGGTGCGATAAAATCTCGGCGGTCCCTTTCGCCTCACGGGTATGCCCTTCGATCATGGCGAACGGAATATTTATCGATTCCGCAAGGAGTTGCAAAACATTGGGGAAGGTTTTTTATCTCTTTTGCTCCCACTCCTCTCCCTCCCCCGCTACGGAAAAGGAAAATTTCCGATGAGCAAGTTACATAGATGACACCCTAACCAAACATTCGCTTGCTCAACGACCGGAACCCGAGCCATATTTTCCTGGTTTCCAATTGATGGAATAATTTTCCACCCCAAAAGGGATTTTTCTCACGGTACCGTGGGCTGGAGGGGCACCACCAAGAAGAAAATGTTGGCAACGAGGCAAAATTTGTAAACCATTTTTGATGCACAATGAGAAAGCTCGTCCACAACTAAAATGGGTGAAGGGGAAAAGGTTGGGGTGGTGGTGGGCCAAACGTCAAAAGAAGTGGGATTAATCGTGCAAAAGTTAGACCCCACCGACCAACCCGCACCCGGGTTCATTATCATATGCGTAACATCTCGCCCAACAGTCCGACGGCAGCCCGATGGCGGCCCGATGGTGGCATGATACAGGAATGAAGTCACAATCGTTCGATACCACCATTACCGTTTGTTTGCCGGGAAAGTACCCAATAAAGCCAGACGCTCCCAGAAAGCTCCAATATAATCCGTAATCGGATTGAACTTCTAATGAGCACGGCACATGGTTCGCAGGTTCCAAGATGATGGTGATGCGCTTCGAGAACACGCCAAACTGAACAATTTGTTAACGCTCGTTCTTAAAATTACAAATTTCTTTCCTTTTTTTGCTTGACGTAAAATGCTAACATTGATGAAATGTTAACATTTTTATGACAGAAACGGCAGCCGCTCTGACGGCGAAGGAAATCAGAAGACATGGATGATGCGTGACGTACGTGGTAAATAAAATTCGTCTAAAAAAAGCACCTCAAATCGATTGACATTATTTGTGCGCTGAAATTGGTAACACACACGCACACACGCGAGGAAGAGCCGGCTGGAGCACCGAATTGCTGACAGATGTCAGTCAGCAACATCCCGAAATGCCTAAAGTTAGCAAACGACTACAAAAGCCCCCCAAAGATGGTGTGTATGTTTTGAGCTGAAGCAGCTTAATCGTATTAGGAAATGGAAATCACTTCGCGTCGGATTACGGTGCAGATTAATTTGCCTGAACACAGGGATGTCCGCTCTGTCTCAGGGATGTGCGTGGTGGAGGACAACAAAACAGGGGAAAAAAAACTGACTGCGACGGTAGCAATCGTCGTACGAGAAAACCCCACAACCAAACGATGGTTCCTTTCTAATCACGTACATCAATATCAATTTCGATAACGCTTCACATCCGGGTGGCCGGGAGTTCTTTGGTTCTTTGGTTTACCAGTGGGCGCACACTGATTGTGTGCACACTGCTGTAGCAAAACTCAGCGGTATCAATTAATTGCCGGTTCTGCTTATCTGGATGATGATGATGAAGAGGAATAAACGAACCATACCGCGATGGTAGCAATTCCTGTCCCTCCGGTTCCTTGGGAATCACTTTACTACGCGAGCAAGATGATGAAGCGTGTAATATGAAGATGGATGAAAATTTACTTTCCCAATCCAGTGGGCTTTATGGCTTGCGTTTGAGAGTAAGTGAAATGCTCCTCAATTTCGCCACCGTGCTTGTTATTGGACGAAACGGAGTTTTTACTACCATTTATGTGCTTTAATTGAATTGTACGATCTGCGATATATTTAGCTGAGAATAATAATTATTTTCTGTTGCTAAAATCGATAATGATTGACAGCAATGACAGATCGAAAGCAATTGCTTTCTTTCAAGTATTGGTGATCTGTAAATGTAGCGATTGAACCGAATTCAACCATAGCGTCCTTGAAGTGTGTTCCCACCTTAAATAAATCACCTGAGGACGGTCCTGTTTCGTCGATATTTAGATTACATTTCGTTCTTACTGAAACAGCCCACCTTTGATATTTAGGTAAGAGGAGGGGTGGGGGGGCATAAATGAGGAAACACAATTATGCGTCACATTAAAGCGAATGGGAGGTGCGCGAGTTTGCATATTTTGCGTACTCTGCTCGCCAATTGAAGTGAATGGTTACGCTGTTTCCGATCGTGGACAAAGAACATCCCGGCACGGTCTTTGATGGTGTGATTAGTGAATAAATTTCGAAAGAGTTCGCACGCGCAAGCGATGGTTAGCTGCGTTTACTGCCCTGTTTTTGTCTATAATCTTCAGCAGCGATGATGGTGTGTTGCAAAAACCGTACCAATTTGCATGTTACTGCTTCTTTCTGCGTCCAATAGTCGCTAAACCGAAAATGAAGTAACACAAAAAAAAAGAAAGCAGAACTTGACTGTACATAAATCACCCGGCTAGGCGGAAAGGATTAAACACAACGGCGGCCATGTTGGAAATGTAAAATGATACAAACAAAATAAAAATTTAATTTTGCTCTTTTTCCCCCTCTGCTACAACAAGGGTGGAGATAAGGTATTAGCGTTTGTTTGTTTTCTAGCTTGGTACTTTACCTAAAAGTGACATGAAAAAGCCGTACGCCACGCAGACACTTTTCCCGTACAGCCAGCGGTGGGAGATGGCGGACGTCAGGGTGAACGGATTGCCAATGATCGATACGGAAAAGTCGGAGCAAACTAGATTGAACAGAATGATATTCATCGGCGTCCAGAGCTGGAAATAGACATCGAAACGAAAGTTACAAAGTGTTGAAATGTTGAAACCATGTTTTACGGGTGCGAATAGAAAATGAAAACCTAAAAGCTCCCAGCGTTTGCCGGTGAAGTTATTTCACAACTGTCGTCTAAATGATTTAAGTTTACGGATCGCAACGAATGAAAAATGACTCGTAGATAAGTAACATATTTTTAGAGAGACTTTCTTATTCAAGTTCTTTGTGATCTGTTTGCTTGGAGTATGTCGTCCAAGCGTAAGATGATCCTTTTGTTCTTTAGTTCATTTTCTGTGGCTTAAAAAACTTGCTCCTCTTTCTTTCGACTTAATGTCACTTCTGGTAATGTTGAAGACATGAACAAAAATTTACCCTTAGCTTTAAAATAGCATAAACAATTCTAGAATAATAAATTCATATACGCTTCTTTAAGTATTGCAGCTCTTTTCTTGTGACATGTTGAGCAGATTGCATACTTTTGAAGCGTTTTCTTATTTCAGCCTAAAAGTATGCAATATGCATCTCACTGTTCAAATTTCTTCCCACAAAGTAGTTCGTAGTAATTATATTTCTGTTTTTCAGGTGCTTTTGCTCTGTAATTCAATTTCTAAACATTAATTTCGACTGTGAATAACTCCTCCTTATCATGCATAATATCTTCGTGCCAATTTGTTGCAATTTTGTTGTGAACTTTGGAGTACACCGTAAGAGCATAAGATCCACACTTGTGTGAACCCTTGAAAGTTGCTTTTACGATGCTGAGATTTCGTTCAACTCACCAATCGGACATCGGTTCCCCAAAGTGCCCGTTCCCAAAATTTGGCCAACGTCAAATAACCGCAGTAGTGCAGTAGAAGATATATGCCACTTAAGCGTTCGTCTCGTTAGGACGACACGAAGTAATTGGACATGTGTTCAGGGCAAAGTTTGCGTGAAGCGTAACGAATAAACATGGCCACCAAAACGGACTGGGCGGACAGTCTTCAAATATGAATCGTTACGAATTTCCCACCGGTACCGGACGTGTCGAATACGATACGGTGGTCTCATGGCGTTAAGAGAGCGTCAACAATTGTTGAATGAAAGCCGCCCGGGCTACCGACTCGGCTGTTTGTTTTTCACCTTACACCCTTACCGGACGAATATGTTCCCGGCCACCCGGGAGCCGTTTCTTACCTGTACATCCTTGTACATGAGGGCAATAACGAAGATGTTAAGAAAAAATCCGAAGAACCCGATGAAGAAGAGTGTCACCGCGGCACCATTGTAGGCCCACGGTGCCATCAGCTCCCGGTAGTCGGAATGGATGGAGGCAGCATCGGTGACGTCGTACATCTTCGATGCTACATCCTGCTAGCGATGATCCGTCCCCGGAAACCTCTGGCATCAGGTTTGACAGGTTGAAGTGGAAACCGTTCGCACTAGCGCACTAGGGTTCTAGCGTCGTCGTACGTGGATGATGCTCTTGACGATTCCATCCCTGTTTTTCGAGAAGGTCAGATGATGTCAATGTATCGTGAATGTTACGTTCTGGCGGCTTGTGTTATTTTCAGCGATACAAACAATCTGTACACGACGAGAAGAATAATATCGGTTTTGTTAAAGTTGTGCGATTGGACGAAGAAAATAAAAACCCCAAGAAAAAGGAAAATACGGCCGGTTTATTTAACATTTTGTAAAACAAAGCCATACTAATTTCATACAAATGGCGGTTCCGTCCTTTTTTGTTTTTCGCCGGGTTAATGTCCAAAACAACAAAAAAAGCCGCCATATTGCGGAAAATAATCCGATCAAATTTGTCCCGGACGGCCCGGGTGGTCGGCCCGGGACCACCAAGAACATTTTAAACATTATTATACATTTCACTTTCGTTCTCTGGGGAGCAGAGACATGGTTGATTATTTTGAATGGCTACGGAATACGGCAAACGCGGAGCCAAACCTCAACCAAAGCTTCAGTGCTTCAGACAGTACGATTGTGTAACTAATGCTTTGCGACATGTATGCTGGTTTTGAGGCATATTTCCAACCCGAGAAGAGTGTTTCAAATAAAATCTCAACTGAATTTCCTCGAACTGAAAAAGGAAACTCACACTCAAAGAGAAAAGGGCTTAAACAAATATTTTCTATTGCTTATCCTTCGAATTGTATTGTTTCAAAGGAGGGTTAAGTAGGTACTGTTATGCTACAGACTTAATGATTTAATTTACTTAATGCTTCGAGTGTCAGTTGCGTCATTTTAATGGCTGCCAATGCATGCTATTACCCTCTTCATATTTATGGTCATTAGCTGCGGTTAAAAAATATTTTCCTCGGAACAAAAAAACAAGAGAGGCTTTCATCGTGACTAAAGGCACCGGACATTAACAATAAGTTGGACAGAAAAGGGTCCCTTGGACTACCCTTTTACTTCATCGATGCCAGACATATTCATCATCCGATGGGAAATTAGTCGCTCGTAAGATAATTCTTTGCACAATAACATCATAAATAACACGCTAAGGATACTCGAGTTTAAAAGACACAACAACAAAAAAGAACTAGGTAGCGATATCCTGTAATCTGCGTTGCATCTTCGCTTCCCAGTGTTAGTGAAGCGATGCTGAATATTTCATACATGGAAGTCGTGCAACATTGCTGTTTATCCTTTCGGTAAAGTTAATGTTTAATGCATTACTTATCCACCTTACATCCCCAGTGGTGGTCATTTACTATCACCTTTTCACTAACATCTCTCCCTTCCCAAAGAGGAACGGTCGCCAAACGGTTGTGGGTTTTTTATTACGAGGAAACCATATTTTGAGGGACAGGTTTAATCGTCACGTGACTTCACAATACATTCGATTCGATTCAATTACAGCCTTTATCGGTCTACTTTACTCGTTGCTGGTGGTGGGAGCCCGCCTGCAACCGACCGACCGTGCAGATAAAAGGAAAAGAAATTCGTTCCACTTACCCAGGCCGCGCAATATGGTGAAGAATGTACGACGCAAAAATAAGCGCTACTTTTATCCTTCGGTGCGTTTGCAAAAACATTTTCGTCGGTACATGTTTCGTCTCAGCTTTTTCACCCTGCACTTACAATTAGGTTGGTCTTGCGTTGGAGCTGGAGCGTACACCGCACAATGTAAATTAAATTCTTTGCCCCGAAACGGTAAATGGTGCAGAAGCGTTATATTTTTACCGAGACACGGCCTGTTTAGAAACGAACGTCCTGCAGGCAACGTTTGTTGTGTAAGTTTTGGGAAAGTTTAACAAATCTTTTCCTCTAAGGCACTATTGCAAATAATTTAACAAACACCTCCCAAACACACACATACACCCAACGCTCACTAGCCTTTGCCAACGTACGGATACTTTTTCACTTCAAGAACGTTCACTTAAAGTGGTAGCAAATCGCAACCTGGGACCGTTAACGGTAAGGAGCACGAATCCGGAAACGACCAGCAGCGCGGCACCATCACGATCTGTTACAGCATCCGGCACTAGACTGAAACGATCCGTGGCGACGTGAGCTCTAATAAAATACGTATTTTCGTACCCACGCGTTTCGTCTGCCCAAAAATTCATCAGATCGCTGTGAGCGTCTTCTGCTAGCAACCACCGGGTTCGGCCGTTCGTTCGTACCCAAGCACGAGCATCATGCGACACAAATCTGCCGCACCACGCAGTACACCACGCCGAGCACCAGTATGTTGCGCCGGATGAAGTTATCAGCAGGCCTGAACTTGACCTTTGATAACATGCTGCCGTGTGGTGGCGCGCACGGTTCGCACTGGAAGGGGTGGGTTTCTTCGATTAATTGAAACCTACTACAATAAACCGGCAGGGGTGGGATGTTTTTTGGCATTGTGGGCTGTATAAACAATCCTTCCTCATCAAAAATTAAACATCACTCGTATGACTCATTACTCAAATCGTTCCTATCGCTTTTGAAACAGACAGGACCGATTATCATGTTTAAAAAGCACTCCTCTTTGTTAATGACATTCGAAATACATGTAACGGTTCTGTGTGCTGTTGTGGAGGAGTCCATGCTTCCTTCTGGTAGTTGCTTTCCCATCGGAATGTTAACGGTACGTAGGATGGAGCGCTAGTCGTATTACTGAGATACCGCGATACTCTTGGATGCTGCGTGGAGCTGAACCCGATGGTATGTCGTGCGATGTTCATCGATGACACTCGCAACAAAAAAAGCCGAACCACGTAGATGAACCACGCCATATTTGCTGGAGTCTGTTGTTTTGACGATCCTTGAGAAATGGAGGACAATGAAGAGCATACTTGCTGGGAACGTCTCCCTGTAGGAGTGTGAGTTATGTCTATTATAATTGTCGATTCTTTAGCTTTTTGGCGAGTGTAACCGAATATCGTTTACAATTATTTTTTATAGTATCCTTAGTGTATGTAATACAAGTTGCACATGAGTTGCAGTAGTAGTTTTTTTATGTTTAATGATTTCCTTGGGGATTTGAAAAACTTTATCACACCACGGATGTAACTTTTATGAGCTGTAGTGTTTTGATGTGGTTGGACAGCCACTCCGAGAGACCTTTTCCGAAAGGTCAGTTACGGAAGATATATCTCAATGGGATTGTCATTCAAAAATATCGTCCACATATGCTTCTGATCAAGTCCATCCGGAAGTTATAGCTGTTCGCTGGAAATACGAGAAGCGACCGAGCGTACTAGCAAGCTGTCCATTCACTGGCAGCCGAGAGCAACACTGAGTGTCAATTAATGGAAGAATAACAAGTAGTCCCTTGTATAAACTCCCCCCGGGGATTGCTCTCTCCCAGTCAACGTGACACGCTGTAGGTCAAGAAACATTACAAAATTACACTTCACCTTACGGTGTGTTTTATTAATATGATGACGTTAATGTGCACATTTTACAGCACAAACGCTTCCAGGGTAACCTTAAAACCTTGCAGGAATAAGAGCGATTGAGTTAACGCGTGGAGAGAACTTTAGGAGGAAAGTTAAAAAGATATCAAGCCGAAGAATGATAAATCTCCTGTTGGCAAGCTCGCTAAAGAACAATTTAACAAATGTTTGTGACAAAAGATTCAAATATCCTTTGCCGGAAGCCTGCCAGATCACCTGCCAGTCAGAGCCACACGGAAAAGGCTCGTGCAACCTGCGCCAGTTAGACCAAATCACGGGTAAGACGTGCGGGCACAATTTACGACATTCCAGCCGGCATGCCGGTTTACAATCTGTAACCAATGTAACGAATTCTCCGTGCCGTGCGTATGCCGGGATCGTTGGGCATTTTGAAGGGTGATAAAAATAACCATTCATCCTCGCGTATCAGTCGGAATGCGTATCCCCGTTTTGTGTTATTATGGCAGCCTGACATACTTGACGCACACTTCAACCGGGTGTATCGTGCGATCACCGTGAGTGTGAGTGTGCGTTATCACACACCTTTGATTTGGTGTTATTGTCAAGGAGTTGGGTGTGAGAACGATGGCACTTTGGCATATATCAGAGCATTTGTGAATTCCAGCACCGAGTTGGAGATGAGTTTATGGGATGTTAAATAAGCCTTTGCATCGAATGTAACAAACCGTACCGCTCGTAGTCACGTCCTAGCCATATAAACTCTAATTGATACGGTGAGATATTGTTGGGTGCTTGGTTGGTGGTGGTTTTTATGGTTTTATTCCCAGTTTTTTGTGTAAATAAAATTTGCATTACTTTGTAATTCGGTCAACGAACCGATATCTCACGCTAACAAGCTAAACCAACAAGGATTCATGTTTATTTATGGAGGGGGAAGGGGAATGTTTCTAAAATCTCCTCGAGAATAACGCATCGCACTCAGCGGTGAGTTCCCAGTTGTCATGGTAATCGTTTCACCACTTTCGATTTGTCAACATCCTCTCCACTAATGGAGCTAAGTATAACCCCTAATACCGATTGCCGTTGAGTGTTCGCTTAACAACGAAACGGGCAAATGGACGGCTCTCAAATGTTTGTTTTGCATGCATATCCTGATGCTGATGTGCGCCATGACCGTGACCCATCCCCGTCCTGCGATGAACTTCCGATAACATCACCCCGGACCGGCATGATGATGTCCTGCGTATTTCATCCGGTATCGCATCTTCGGCAAAAGCTCTCTCACGAGAGCGTTCATCCGAAGCGGCAGAGACAGTGCCGGCATCGTATGGTGAGTGCTTGTTCGGGGGTGTATTCTACTGTGCCAGCATCCGGTATCCTCGCGATGATGGTGTAGGTGTCACGGGAAGCTATTTTATCAGCGGTCGGCAATCTGACGCATCCAGTTGTCGGTCGGAGACTGTACCGAACGGACACACGTTCGGCGTATCGGATGTTTCGGAAAGCGAAAGTGGCCTTTCGATGAAACGGCAGAAATCGTACGGAACGCGTAGTGGTGTAGTAAAAACGTGTCCGCCTTCGTTCGAATCGTCGCTTAAAGACGATATGCCATAATAACGAGCGTAACGCATGTCGAATCGTTCGGCGGTGGTGATAAAACGTCCGTGCAGTTGGTGTAGTTGATAAAGTGATCAAATTAAGTTGCAACTGCTGTATCGTGCCGTACGGAAAACAATGGATATAGAAAGGACATTACAAGAAATAGTGAAAATGTGCAGAACAAATTAATATTTGCTTGTGATTTTAGTGAAAATGGTGCTATATGATGGTGCAATGCAATGTTTTAACCGTTAAGTGTATGAATAACGACTTGTAGGCTTTTAAAATAATTGTCGTAAATTTAAGGATTGCAAATGAGCAATAACACTATTAATATTGTTTAGAATTACAACGTATCATATAAGGTAAACAGTTAAATTAGCTATTAGTTTAATTACAACACATGACTTTATTTATTATTTAACCCTTGATTAACTAAAAATTTACGAATAATAATAATAATTGAATAGTTTGTAAGTCATGATCGTGATTGTAACCTTAACGATTTCTGTTACCCTTATCCGAAGGTTCAATACCGAAAAGGGTCAATAGAAACCAAATAGAAATTGGTTTTAGTTTATGTTTTATTCATAACGGTGCAAAATTGATATCGACATAAGAATTACAATAATAATGCATTTTTTTTTTGTAAAACATAGCCCCTGTGTTCTACGAAAATCAAAAAATCAATTTTTAAATCAATTTTCTTTTTTTTTTGGCTTCCATCGAATATTTTGGAGAAAAAGTAGAATAAAGTCTCCATTCATCCGTTGACAGCTAATGAAAAGTTTGAAGTTATCAGGGCCTATGTACACTTCACTGCTGAGTTTCAATTTAGGCTATGTAATTGAAATAGTTTATTTTAGATGAAATAATTATTTGTAAAGTTTTATTAACAAGGAGTCATATTTTAGTGCTCTCTTCTTCTTTGGCGTAACGACCTATTCGGACATGTCTGCCATTTTCTGGCTTACGAGACTTAATTAGAACACGTAGTTGGATAGTCAGTCCTCACTACGGGGGGACGGCCCCGAATGGGATTTGAACCCCGGTCCGTGGTGTGGGAGCCTGGCACCGATACAATTTCCCACCGGGCCGCTCCCGGTGTTTTTAGTGTTAAGGGGGACTATTGGAGCGGTTCGGTGGCCGAGGAGATTGAACCGCCGGTCTTCCAACGGGCAGGACCGAGGTTCGAATCCCAATCGGGTCGTTCCCCCGTGCGCAGGACTGACTATCCTTTTGCGGGTACATTCAACGTCACGAAAGCCAAAAATGCCAACCCAAGAACTCTCGAGGTTGTAGAGCCAGAGAAGGAGAAGAAGGGACTATTAGATACTTAATCTAGCGATCTAGAGCTTTAGAATAGCAGAAATCGTATAAAATAAGTTTAAACTAGTTTGGGGAGTACATATTTGCTTTTGCAAAGGGCTAACTTTCAAGTCATGCTTATTTTTGAAAGCTTTGCCATATTTTAACGAGCAGAAACAATTTTTTAAGCGAAAAATTATCATTTTCGGACTCTTTTCAAGCGGTTCGTTGGCCGAGGAGACCGAGGCGCCGGTCTTCGAATGGACAGGACCGAGGTTCGAATCACATACGCAGGACTGACTATCCTGGTGCGGGTATATTCAAGTCACGGAAGCCAGAAATGGCTGGCCAAGACCTCTCGAGGTTGTAGAGCCAGAGAAGAAGAAGAAGGGACTATTAGATACTTAATCAAGCGATTTAGAGCTTCAGAATAGCCAAAATTGTATAAAATAAGTATATAATAAAATAAGTTTGGAGAGTACATATTGGCTTTTGCAAGGGCTTGCTTTCATGTCATGCTTAATTTTGAAAGCTTTGTCATATTTTAACAAACAAAACCATTTTTTAAAGCAAAAAATAATCATTTTCGGACTTATTTCAAAGTGTATAAAAGCAACGTTAAGGATCACTTTTCAAAAGAAATCAAAAATACTTATCCAAGTCATGATGATTATGTATGGATTTAAACACTGTTCGAAAAAATCTACATTGAATTTCAAGTGTCTAGTCTTTCATGGTCCAATTCTTCCGAAAATGAACCCGCAGCAATAGAACGAATGAATGGCAACTCTATTCTACCTTCCTTACCAGGGCTTTATAAAATTTATAAAATTTCTTAATATTCCATGTTAACTTCAGAAATATTTATATTAAATTCAATATGTTGTTCCGTTAGTGCTACATATTTTCCAAATTTTATTATTTATCTTTAACTTTAAAGGTGTGTATTGGTGATTGGTTTGAAGAAAGTGATCCAATGTTGTGAAAAGAGGTTGGTGCAATATTTGCCACAAAAAACTACTCTTCCACTTGCTGGCACATATCAGCTGTTGGATGCCAACACACCCTTGATAGACAGGAGCCCGAGTGCAGCAGATCGAATCAGTGGAATTATCGACCGAATCGACCACAAAGTGATGAAGTGTGGTGAAATGTGTTGAGTAAAGGTAGTGCCGATAGTGTTTATCGAGCATCCGTCGTACTCTCGCCCGACCGACAGTTAGCTTGCGTAGTTGGAATTTAAACTCCCAGCATGTTGTGTTGCTAAAATAATAGCACCGCACCGAGTATTTCGGATGACTTAAGAGCATCGCTGCAGCTGCCCGGGACGCTTTCCCCGTCCCAGAAAAAGAAAAAAACTGAAACCAATCCTGCCCCGAACGAACCGTCCGAAACATGTTGCAGCAGCGAAGATGAACGTGGCTCCTAACGATGTGGCATCCAGTGCGGTAGACTACGAAGAGCTGATGGCACCATGGGCCTACAATGCGGCCGCCATCACACTGTTCTGTATCGGGTTTTTTGGATTTTTTCTCAACCTGTTCGTAATTGCCCTAATGTCCAAGGATATGCAGGTGAGGTGTTGTTGGATGGCTTCCGTCACCTGTTTCGGATGTGGGCAGTGATATTTTTGTGTTTTGGGGAAAAAATGGAGTAAAATCTGTTTAACGCCACCGCATCAAACGCACATGAAAGAAAAACAGGAAGGACACATTATCAATCGGAGGATGAATTCATTTCCTGGTTGAAATGAATTCTGTCAACACGGTTTGACGAGTTGCTCTGATGGCATGTGCTGGCGGTTCCCGGGTTTTTTTTTCTTCGCAGCACACCAAACTCATTCCCTCATTTGGCATGGAAATCGTTCATCGAACGCTCACCCACGACCAGGGGCGGAATGAGTTTGGTGCTTCGGGCGAAATGATTGCCCCATTAATGGCTTACGTGCTTACGCATCTCCTTTCCCTTTTTCCAGCTATGGACACCGATGAACATCATATTATTCAATTTGGTTTGCTCCGACTTTTCCGTGTCGATCATCGGCAACCCACTGACGCTAACGTCGGCCATCTCGCATCGCTGGATCTTCGGGCGGACGCTGTGCGTGGCGTACGGGTTTTTCATGTCCCTGCTGGGTAATTCATTGTTTGCACGCTAACGTTGTTTGTCCCCCTTTAAAACCGGAATTCAGCGCTCTTTCAACCATTCTTTGCTTAATCAATGTCCGTTTAAATGTTTCTTAAACTTTTGTTAAGGATTGGAGTGTTGGAGACTTACCGTTGTCAATGGCTTTT
>AXCM01002014.1:0-34561 GCA_000473375.1 Anopheles culicifacies | reverse complement strand
GTATTCTTGAAGATTTTTATTTGCGAAAAGCGCAACAATTGAGGTGTGGTTAGTTTGAAATGTATCCTTTCCACTGATAATTAGTAAACATGTTTTTTTTTATTATTTATGTTAACTCAATAGCAGCACAAACAGTTACTACAATTTAGAAGTTAAATTTATCAATGAATATCAATGAATATTCGTAAAATTGTTCCGTTTTTTTCTTAAATTAAGAGAGTACAACATGCAATTTACAGTAGTTGCCAGCTTTCTGGGTATTAATACTTCAACTTTTTCGGGTAACCCTTGGAATAGAGTTAATTTTAAGATTCAAATATTTATCTTATTTCTATCACGTAACTGGAACTGGAACAATAAGGAACTTTTTTAACAGGAATCTATCATCACCACACTCGATCTTATATGATCGTTGGGTACATGCAGCTTCTTATTGACATATTCTTAAGCAATAAATATTTTAAATTTGATGAATAGTATAACGCTTTTTCTAATAATCGTATCGCAGTTATACTCTTGATCAGGGAGTACACTCACGAGTAGTCTCGAAAATAGACGTTCGATGAGTATCTGAGTGGTCCGATCTACGAACGATCGGCGAGAGCGTTAGAACACTCTAGCCCCACGTTACTTAGTTCCAGGGGCTTAAACAAACACAAAAAAGGAAGTATATGGAATGGCATTAACAAAACACAGCTACTGCTTCCTATATCACGACAATTAGGGACAATGAACAGTGAGATATGCTGGCATAAAAGTAATGGAGACGGAACACAACGGATAAGTTTACACGCAGAGCGGAATAAGAGGTTGTTACAATATTGTGCTTGAACACGAGAAAACGCACGGCGATGTAACGTAGAGAAGATGTTAAACAGAAGAATAGGGCGGGGTATAGAAAGAGAAGATAGAGAGCATTCAAGATATATGTATAGGCATATGTATAAAGGGGGGAAGAGGGAAAAAAACGTAACAAACGTGGCACGTAAGCACTTACACAGAGCAAGTTAAAATTTACCTGACATATGGACCGTTTACCATACAATGATCGGCACGATGGTTTTTAGCACTATAAGTAACATTTGGGGATTGGCAAGTTTTGTATATTCTATCTAATATAAGCGGAAGCTCTAAACATGTTGTTTTTTTTTTTAAATGGCAGTTTGCTGTTACAAAAAGGTACAAGCCGACAAAAGTAACACAAACTATTCTCGTTATATATTTACTGCTTTCTCGTTAAGAACGTGTATACTATCACCTTATCACCTGTTACTATGTATATTTACGCTCCCCTGAACGGAGAACTGTGGCGTTAGAACCTGCAGACGGTACGCAAACAGACCCGTCGGACGATACCGATTTGATGGAGATTTATTTTTTTTTAGAGAAAAGCATCATGTTGTACGAAATGCGCAAAATAAAACAAACGAAAACGAAACAGAAGACAAAAAACGAAAACGAACCAGTGTGGAGTGAACAAAACCACACGATGAAATGATGAACACACGCAACAGCGATGGTAGCGAAGGCGAGAACAGTGAGGATCGTTAGCTGGCCGCAACTCACGAGCCAAACCCATCGCCATACCGGACCGGCAAATGCTGAACGTAGAGATCGCACACGTGTGCCCCTCCGGTGGTCATTCGTTGTGGTTTGTGTTTTTGTTTCATTCCCTACCGTTTAGTGCACTGCATACTGCACCAAGCCGCCTAAAGAGAATCGAATCGTTCGCAAATGGGTGTGCTGCGCCAAATAATTTTGCCAAGAAAAGTACCACCGGATCATGCGGGAAATGGCCTTGCACGGATGGACGGTGTGTAGGTAAGCTGCACCAGCAAACCAAGGAACCAGGGAAGGAGGAATGCAGCTTACTCGCACCTATCCGGAAAAGTGCGTAGGACAGTTCCCTTTTCGCCTATCGTTCAGCATTGGTCGGTTGCAACTGTGGGGTTTAACTGGTCGGGGGGTGGTGGGTATTAGGCATCGGTTCCGGTTCGGCGCCACCCGGAACCAAGTTTTTGCTCGTGCGGCAAGCTTACGTCGAATGCGGCGGATAGTGGGAAACGTATTGGGAACGGAATGAACATCGTTTGATACGGTGACAATGATGATGAAGGCGATGGAGGATGATACACTAGACGAGACATGAAATTTAGTACCGGTAGCCATCGGTAGGCCGGTTTTTTTTATCGGTTTTTGCTTTTTTTTGCTTTCTAATTAAATTTCGTAAGGACATTAAACTTAAAAAACGTTTAACAAAGCAGCCCCTAGTGTAGTGGGCTGGGAAAAGGGACACATGGGAGAAGGAAAACAAAAATATACAAGCCGGCACTAATAGGCTCACAAAAATAACATGAGCCTCATCACCACATCTCCGTTCCTTCCCGCAGATTGGGAACTGTTCCAAAATCGATTGTGGGTGGGGGAGCTTTGGGGGGCAGGAACACACAAACTAGTGGTGCCCACCGGCACGTACTTACCGACCGATACCTTCGCCGTACTTAACCGTGCCGAACAGTATCGTACCGGCGAGGGCATAGAAGAACACCAGCAAAAACATGCCGAAGATGATGAAGAACGATTTGCACACCGACACACCGACGGTAAGCATTAACATTTTCAAGGTCGTATGCTTGCCAGTTATTGTGAAAAATCGCAATATGACAACCATAAAACCAATGAAATATGATAAATCGCTCTGGGTAGATGCGGCCAGGGAAAGAACGAAAGATACAAACAGTCAGAACAGGGCTAGGTTTGCGTACCCGGGCCACCATACTTACTCGCAGTGTGGTTTGTAGGAATATCCAGACGACACCCGCAACGGTTACCAGCAGATCGTACCGGTTGCGCCTTGACTGCCAATAGCCACGGGGTGTGAAGGCGATATTCTTCATGACGACTTCAATGACGAACACGAACGTGAGAATGGTGCTCACGATCACCAGACGCTCGGTGTGCACCTCATCTTTGGTCCACTGGAAAGATATGATCGTTAAGATTATTTATTATTATTATTTACACCATATAAGAAGCTCGCCAAAAGGCTTAGCCAATCTGCAACTTAAAAAATCTAAACTTACAAACTGACAAAAGAAAACAATATAAAAAAAAGAAATTGAACTTATAAGCTATGAGCTACTTATAAAGGCCCTAAAAAAATACCGTAAAGCCGAATACAGACTTGAAGGAGGCATAGGAGACATTACATAATGATACATTAGGAGGGGCTAAAACCAATTGGGATCGGAAAGAGAATAGGGAGATGTTGAAGTCAAAGTGAGGATAGAAACAATAAAATTGGTGAATACAGACAAGAATCGGATCATGGTAGCTAACCACTCTACGGCGTGTTGGCAGAAACAAAGGGTCACGAGCGGAGAGAACGAGTTGGAACATAAAAGTGAATGAGGGATAGAAAGTTGGGAGCATCGATCCTACCCAGCAAAAGACCCGCAACAAATAGAGCCTGAGCTTTAACTCGTCTGCTTTCAAGGGATTCCAGACCGAGCATTTGGCAGCGAACACTGTAAGGTGGAAGGGGAGCACGATGAAAACCTCTAAGGCGTTTGAAAGCAAATCTAGGAAGCATCGCTGTACATTTTCAATCCGGTCAATCCAAGACGAGCAACTCGGACTCCAGGTAGCACTAGAATGCTCCAAGATGGGACGTACATGACAACAATAAAGAGTTTTCAAACATAGAGGATCCGTGAAATCATCCGTGATCCTGCGTAAAAGACCTAAGGATTTCATGGCTTTTCCACATATTGCATTAATATGGGAATTGAAAGAGAGCTTTGAGTCCAGGTAAACGCCAAGATCACGGGCGGAAAGCACTCGAGTCAGAAGCAAAGAATCAAGGGAATAGTCACATAACATAGGAGAGCGGGAGTGGGAAATAGACAAAACAGAACACTTTTCGGAACAAAGGGATAAGAAGTTGGCAGAACACCAAGAGGAAAGGTTAGTAAGAAGGGATTGAAGAAATAAGCAATCAGAAAATGCGTGATCGCGTCCCTATTGAGTCCAACTTACCGTGATCGATAGGAGCATACTGTTGACCAACACCACGACGGCGATACACCGTTTGAAAGCAATATGTTGCGTAATGTCATACACAAATGCGCGAAACTTCCGACCATCCGGTCGCGGTGGTAGATGCAACGGTTGTGCGATCTTTAGTCGCTTCTTCAAATCACACCAACGGCGCTGATCTACGGTCAGCAGTGCAGTACCCTTGTTCTCCGAGTAGTTGGCAATAACCACACCGACAAACAGCGTTAACCCGATCATGCAGCCCAAAAAGATGTACACATGTATGTAGATGGCATGCACAGGTCCGAGCGCCTTTATCAACACATCCCGCACATCGATCCAGCCTTTGTACGAAAGCACCTCGAACAGTGCCAACATAGCGTCACCAATGTTATCAAAGTTAAACCGTCGCGGGTTAGCCCAAACGCGTGGCACCAGCATCGAAGGGTAAGACTCATTGACGCCCGGCGTCAGCTTCATCTTGGTCACGAATACACGCCTCATAAACACCCCGACACAGTCCTCACGCTTCTGTATCGTAGGATCGTTACAGCGTGCGAGTCGACCACCGTACAGCTGTACCCCGTAGCTGGCGAAGATAAACATCAGCAGGATGAGCAGGGTTGAGACGAGCAGTATCTCCTTAAACCCGCGGCACAGCTCGTACACCACTTTGCGCATATGCGGCACAAGCGTAAAGATCCGCAACGGTCGCAAACAGCGCAGTATCATGAGCAGCTGGGCGGAGGAGTTGCTCGGTACCTGGCGCGGCATCCAGATGAGGAAAGTCGTGGACACTACGTAGATAAACACGTCCAGTACCGACGCCACGTCCTTGATGTATGCTTTCGGTGTAAAGAACAGCCCGTCGGCAAGTATTTTAAGGGCCAGCTCGAGGCTCATGAAGATGACAAACGTGTACTCGGCGACCTGTAGGGCGACGTGCTCCATTACACGGTACTGCGGTGTTTCGAACATCATCGAAATGCAGGATAGTGTCGTCACGAAGATCATCACCCAATCGAGATACGTTACCAAACCGAGAAAGTTGCTGTGAAAGAGAGGATTGTATCCGCTTAAAATCCGGCTTCTCGTCTTGTTTCTGTCTGTACTTACTGAAGGCTTTTGTACTGCACCTTCCGCTCCTTGCCTGTGAGTGGATCCTTTAGCCGTGCATCATACCGACCGTGCACGATGCGCTGACAAATCTTTCGGAATCGGCTTTCACGCGGCACCGCAAACAGTGGCGTATCGAAGAATGGATGATTTTCGCGCAAATCTTCCTCTCGCTGGTTACGTCTCATCTCCGCCTGCTGTCGTTTTGCCTGCAGGATCTTAATGTCGAGATCGTGGGGTCGAGCCCGGGAAGATGTGACCCGGCTAGCCGCCCCAATGTCCCCGTTTTCCATCAGATGTTCGTACGTCTGCTTCAGCTTGATCGATCCACTGCGCACCGAGCGACGGATTGATCGTGAGCCGAACTTCTTCTGATCGACACGCCACGGTTTCGTCTGTGTGATCGTACCCTGCGGTTTCAACCCTGCCTTGGTACCGGCCACGGGCAGCATCGATGAATCGCCCAACATTAGCCGCTGATTGTTGGAATCGTTGATGATGTGTGTGATGGCGAGCTTGCGCAGATCGCTACCCACCATACAGACTTTGGCCGTCTTGTTCATTACATTGATCGGGCGGTGCTTTTTGTAGGCGATGCGTGAATCCCAACATTCCGGCATTGGGCGTTGGTAGCCCTCCAGGTCTTCCGGTTCCATTTCGAGCACGAACTGCTTCATGAACGATTCGCGCACCTTTGGCAGGGTGAAATCGTTCGGGATCTTGTGCAGGATCGCCATCTGTGGTGAGTCGGGGAACTTTTCGAAGATCCGCAAACGGAACGGTAGCGTTTCCTTGATTTCGGCGCTCTGCTCGCGGAACTTGAGCTGTTTGAGCTTTTTGATGTCTTCGTCCAGCTCGAGATTGTCCAGAATGACAGCCACGAACAAGCTTAACACAATCTGTGTACCGACCATGCGTTAGTGTGGATGTTGGGGAAAAACAATTCGCGACGAAGCTACTTACCAGCGTCACAAACAGATGGTACAGGATGAAGTACACCGCGACGAGTGGTGTGAGTGTTTTGCTCGTCCGTATCATCGTTTCGTCCATCACCTCTACCCACGCTTCCTGGGTCAGAATCTGAAACATGGACATGAACGCGTCCGGGAAGCTTTCGAACTTGGTGTAGTCACACAGAAAACAGAACAGCTGCATCGAGATGCTGGAGCTAATGATCAGCAAGCACATGGTGAAGATGATCAGCGAGCCGAGCTTCTTGCCCGGGCCAAAGATTTTGTACACGAAACCCTCCAGCATGGGCGATGCTTTGATAAGCCGAACGACTCGCAGCACCTGGAAGTAGGTGAACCCACTCAGATACAGTGCCGGGATGATGTGTAGCGTCGTCCCGATGGCAAGCAGTAGCTCGAACTTGTGTATCGAATGCTTGAAGTAACTGCGCCACCCTAGACAGTAGATCTTGAAGAGCGTTTCGAGATCGAGAAAGAACGTAAACGTAATCTCGATGTAGTAGTACTTCTCGTAGAATACGCGCCGCTGCCGACCGTCATGCTTAAAGTGCATCGTCGCCGTTACGATCCCGTTCGCCAGCACCACCGTCATGACCAGCATGCGAAAGTACGGCGATCGTAGAATCGTGTGGCACGTTTCCGGCGCAATACCACCGTGCTTGTTGTCATCGATCGTGACTAATTTCCAGCCACTATCATCACCGGTGATAATCTGCGACGCGGTACTGTTCTGGATGTGTCCTCGTACGCCCCACATCTGCTGAAACTGTACCCGGATCTCGTTGAACGTTTCCGTAATGACGGCGATGAAAACGTTCTTGACCAGCCAGGCGAGAAAGAAGATCATGGTGCTGAAGTAGAACGCGGCACGCCACGCGGGCAGTGAGTCGATCGCACGGTACATAATAAACACCCAACCCTCCTGGGAAGCTGCCTGATACACGGTGAAGATACTCGTCGCAATGTCCTCGAACCCAGTAAAACCCATCGCATAGTTTGTGAGGAAGTCCATCTTCATGCACTTCATACCGGTCGGACACTGGTAGCCGGAGTTCGGATCCAGCGAGCAGAACGTGTCCGGTATGGCGAGCGAATTGATCGTCAAGCTTTCCGGCTCGGTCGTATTCAGCACGCAGTGGTTTTTGAGTTCGCCGAAAAACTGCACCCCAAGCAAACCGTACAGTGACATGAAGAACAGGAAGAACAGCGTCACGTTGTAGATCTGTTGACTGGAGCGCTTGAATATTTGGTTGATGCGGCTCTTTGGCATGGAGAACTTGAGGAAGACGCGCAGGAAGCGGATCATTATAAGTGGCCGTGGTGCCCGTACCGTGCTGAGATACGAGAACTTGGGAACGATACCCAGCATCTCGAACACCTGCAAGCTGACGGAAAGCCACAGAAACAACACCATCGAAGCATCGAACTGGCACCAATGGTCCTTAAAGTATGGTGCTTCACCCTGCAGGAAAAGAATGAAGTAAGAAAGTAAAGATAAGCAACCGATCGGGGACCTTCGCTCGAGGAACTTGCTGACAAACTTACCCGCAGTGCCCCACGGATATGTATCTTGGCTATCATTTCGGATGTGAATAGCAGTGTGGCGACCGTATCACAGCAGAAGGTACAGTACTGCAGGAAGGGATAGCGTTCGAAGGTTTTCGGCGTATTTAGCGACACGGATGTCAGCGATATCAAGGCACACAGTCGCATCAATCGGCGGACCCATAGCTGTTTGCAAAAACAAAATGCCGCATAGTACGGCAAGTACGTTCCAGTTCATGTGGACACGCAAATTCGTGCCGAAAGGAACGGAGGGAAGAGAAAACAAACCTGGGATTAGTACCGGCATGGCCGATTGTGATTGGTAGCACTCAGTACGTAGTTCGAACGGGTAGCGATGGTATTGATTTTGCAAGGATTTATGGTTTACTTCATGCCATGCATCATTGGTTTATGGTGCCGTCAAACATCGAACATGCTTTCGATCGAGTGACCATTGGCTTTGCCTTTAGATATGTGTTTAGTGTGTTGGAGTGATTCCTATATTTAGCACTGCTATTTACCATTTGCATGCGTAAACAATGGTTCAATGGTTCAAGCGGATACATAGCGGTGTATAAATTATTTGTGACGGATACAAAAGTAACATGCATGGAAGATTACACTGGAACATATTAAGTTTTAGTACAAAGAAATGCTAATAAATACATTTTATTAGATACATCTGATCCGCTTTTAAACAAAGTATATAGCATGCATAAATGGTGTTAGTAAAGAGTTACAGTTTAGTTCATGTTAAAAAGATTACTGTTTAGTTAGTACATTTCAGATTTAAAATATTATTGAGAAATATATTCTTTTAATTATACTTTTATAAATATTACATAAACAAAGACGCCCAACAAACGGTCACACAAAAACAGTATTGCACAATTCCAATGGAGACGCCTGGTACTTTGTACAAAACATTAGGCGTCTCCATCATATCATTGTTAAGGAATGGTTCCACGAAAATGGTGTTGCTATACGCTAAATCGTATCCAAACGTCACCCTTTTATCAACCGGCTATGGTATCAAGCGGAACGCCTATCAGAACGCCGGTGGCCTAATTCGGAAATCACCACATTTATAAATATCACCACGAGCACCCGGTAACGGCCGGCCGGGGTTTGTATCCTTCCAAGAATGTTAACTGCCATTCGGAAATTCTGACGACAACCGCAACTCGAATGCAATGTTGGTATGAAAGTAATGGGCAAACGGTGCGGCATTGATTCGTTCGCACGATACGGTGACCATAATTTCACGGGGTGCGCCTCGAATCGAACTGATTAATCGATTTCGACGCGAACGCGTATCGGAAGCAAGTGTTTATGGCTAGCGAATGGCGTCATGTTGAAGCGAGGTTAAAGAGAGGCGAAAATAAACGCAAACAATCCATTCTCGAGTCGTAGGAAAGTGACAAGGGAAAGACAATACGAAGAAGTTTATAAAACAGAGCAAAAAGAGGTGAAAACGAATTTAAAAGAAATGGCACTAGAATGATAAAACACATTCCTGAGAGGTGAGAATTCCATCAAAGAAATACCTTCGCTACTATGCATGGTCTGCATTATGCTTTTAATTGTTTAGCAGTCAGAGTTTAGTTAGGCTTATTAAGTTCTATTGCTTTAATTTTGCTCATGATGAGTCAGATGGTGATGATCATGGTGAGGATGTAGATGGGATGTTCAGTCTCTACCGGGAGGCAAGGCAGCAGACGACTATTTGCGGAACATGTTTAATTCGATGATGATGGTCCACAACAACGCAACAACAATAAGGATAATTCGAAAGAGAGAAGAAAAAAAAACAAAACAACAAAAAACATATAATAATACCATCAACTGTTGTTTAACAATACACCACACACACACACGCAATGCAAACTACATATACACCCACATTTAATTATTTCAACGCAAAACACACACGCAAAGGGTTTGTCTATGGGAATGGAGCTCGTATATTTGATTCCATAACTGCCCCAAACAGCTTAACTCCATGTGTCATGTACAATGTGACGGGCAAGATTAAGGGCATGGTAAAAGGATTACACGTGCGTTCACACCACACGTGTTACTATAGTTACAAACTATAACGCCTGCAAGACAGACACACAAACAAACATACAGATACACAGAAGGTGGAAGTGAAATCTCCGATACCTTATTGACCCATTCGATGTCGGCACTTTCGTTGAGCGACTCTTCCGGACCATAGTCGGCCAGGACCGGTTCGCCTTTGATGCTCTGCTTCCGGCCCAACATGTTGCTGGTTTTCTTTTTCTTCTTCGACGCGGAAGCGCTGAGGCCCGTTACCGCCGTCCCCGCGGCCACCGACGTCGTCGTCGTCGTTGTTGTCGTCGTGGTTGCTGCGATAGCGTACACAGTTAACCTCGATCACCTTCTTTCCTGCTCTTTCACACAATTTTATCTCCTTCTCTCTCTCTCCTTCCCTCCCTCGTTTGCGCTTCTTCGCTTTCTCTTTTTCTCTCACCCTCTCTTCGTTAGCTTTTACTTGGGGTGAGAATTTTCCAAACTGTAGTACCAGTTCAAGATGGCGCCCGTACTGTGGTACAGCTTCCACAGCTGGCCCACATACATACACCCACCCACACTCACCACACGTTCATAAACCAGGCACCATTAAAAAGAAACGTTGTGAAAATATTATTTCTTACGATATTTTCCACACCTTCTGCCATATATCGTATCCTGCACACACATTTTCATCTCGTTATCTCGCACCTTTCATGGTCGCTGGACCATTATCGATCGGTCACGGATGAAGATTTTTGCACAACCGACTTGTCACTATGGCTGCCATCTTGAATCCGGAAACATCTCACCATCGCGAAGCTTTTGCTAAATTTTGCTTCCTGCCATTAACAGCACAACTTAAAGCGACCGTCGTTCAAGGTACGCGTTTCAGTGCGCACGAAAGAATATATTCATTTCCGGGATGGATGTAGAATTAAGTCAGAACTGGAGCAAAGATGCTAACACTGAACAAATAACAATAACAAGAGCAACAACGAATAGAGGAACAAACGTGTACACCTAGCACGGACCAGTCATGTCGAGGCCAGATTCTGCACTGACACCGTGGTTGTGCACTTGGCATGAATCTGCTGCTGCTACCATTGCGTACGCTCCCACATCCGTCCAGGGAGAGATTGGATGAGCGCAAATGCGTGCGAAAATGATGTACTAACAAACAAAACGAGATGGAAGCATGTGGGAACAACCTGGTGGACCCCCCAACGTTACTGGACCGGGTGTCCAGTGCGCGTGTGCAGGATTTATTATTTACAAAACGTGCACTAGACTAGTACAAAATGCTACATTTATGTTTTCGTCCATTTCCATTGCTGGTAAGGTGTAGCATAATTGAATACGAAACAGAAAGTATCAGATATTATTCTTTATTATTAATAGATGAGATTTTTGGCAGCATTTTGAGGAACTTACACTGAAGGAACCTGTTGCATGTGGATGGCCTGAAACACGCTCTCTTCTCAAGCAGAAAAGAGAAATGGAGAGAGAGCTCCATAAGCTCTTAAACTTATGCAACAGGTTTGTTTACATCCGATGTGTTTCCGGGCGTCCGCCCTGCTGTCGTTCACGAAGATGTGTGATCCTTGCTGGGAAGTAGGATCAGCTGTTTTGTTGTAAAAAAGCTGTTTACTAACAGTGCAGCTTGGGAAACAATAAAAAAAAGTTGATTGCAAGGTCGAATGCTGCGATGGTTGCTATGGTCCGTTCCTATGGTTTCAGCTTGTACGAGAGTGAAATACTATGTACGCTTCATGTTCACAAAACTCAGAAGATGTTACACATAACAAACACATTCGTTGTTTATGTAATTTTCACATAGAATCATAATTTAAATTTTGCATGAATTTGCCATTTTGTACTTCTAAGTAAGTAATGATTTGTTTTGCTGCGAGTTTTTTCAGGATAAAGGGATATCGCCACCTTTGGACAGGATCGATATCTCTAAGCCATATGTGAATGCTGGAAGGTTGAAAGAATGGACAGCATCCTAACGTGTATCTTAATATTTATTATATTATCCTTTGACCTAAAACTAGAGAAATTTGGAGCTTGTATAGCTTGTATAGAATCTGCATGCCATTTTTGTAGTATTTCATTTTAATCATCAGCCAAAGGCCCACATTTTTCGGATAGTAACTAGATTTACCATAGAGTGCATAACTCAATTAATATCAAATAATTACATAACACACATAATTCAATTCTTTCATGCAGCGGATTTTTTTAGACTAAGATAAGATTCATTACCCAGTTTAAAACAAGTAATTGTTTATTGAAGTTCTTTAAATAACATTGCTTTTTAATCAGTTTAAAGATTCGCTCCGGAGAGAACTTGGATTACTTACTGCGATGGAGCAGCATTCTTCTTCTTCTCTGGCTCTACAACCTCAAGAGGTCTTGGCCTGCCATTTCTGGCTTCCGTGACTTGAATGTACCCGCAACAGGATAGTCAGTTCTGCGTACGGGGGAACGGCCCGAATGGGATTCGAACCTCGGTCCTGTCTGTTCGAAGACCGGCGCCTCGGTGTCCTCGGCCACCGAACAGCTCCAATGTTATGGAGCAGCATTATGTTATGATATTTTGGAGGCATGAAATTGAATGCTTATTTTTTTCGACAGTCAGCAGTACAATAACTTTCAATCTGCGATTGACGTTAAGCTTAGCTTTTTCATAGTCATCTTTTCCCTTGCATGCGTTCGGATATGCCTTGCCAATGTGCTGCGATCGCGGAAAGATTTATCGCAAATCTTGCATGTGTACGGTTTCTCACCGGTGTGAATTAGACGGTGCGCTAACATAACAGATCTCTGCCGGAACCGACGCTGGCACAGATCGCACTCGTACGCCTTTATATCGTTGTGTATCAACATATGGCGCCTCATACTGGTGTACTGGGAAAACATCTTGTTACACACCGAGCACCGAAACGTCTGCCTCTTGGTGTGCACATTTTCGTGGCTTTGCAAAGCGAAGGCAGTCGGTAGTTTCTTTTCGCAGAACTTACACTGATAACCGGTTCTGTGCCGTAACCATTCGTGTTTGTCGAGGGCTTCGGTTGTAGCGAATTCTTGGCTGCACACACTGCACTCGATAACCTGAAACAGATCTGGATGCTTTAGCTGCC
The DNA here is from genome assembly GCA_000473375.1 of Anopheles culicifacies. Taxonomy (NCBI): domain Eukaryota; kingdom Metazoa; phylum Arthropoda; class Insecta; order Diptera; family Culicidae; genus Anopheles; species Anopheles culicifacies. Next base: position 21,708 of record AXCM01002014.1, on the reverse strand, counting down.
CGTGCTTTAGTAGTTGTTTGTCTTTATCGAACACATTCGAACAGTGTGGGCAGACGAGGTTAGTTTCGAATCTACCTCTTGTTGTTTGTGTTTTATGTCTTTTGAGGACACTTTTTTTCGATTTGCCCACAACCTGTCTCTTTCGTGCGGCTCTTTGGTTTCCATGTGCTTGGGTAGATTGCAACCGCTCCGAACAAACATGCTCCAAGTATGCTGCGTGCGTGGTGAAATAATTCTCACACAACTCGCAGACATACATGCTCGTAGAATATACCGTTTCCTTTCCACTGAGCATTACTGTTGTCTCGGAAGTGTCCTCGGAAGACGCACAGTACTCTACCACGCTGACCTTATCGTCCTTGTTTTTGTCATCCAAAACATTGTCTTCCTCGCGGTCATACTCTTCCTGGGCAGTGGAAATTTCAAAACGAACAGGCGATTTTCCTGGACTCCCGGGCACCAGCATCACTTCAATTTCCGACTGTGCCATATCCTGCCCGTCCGTATCAGTCGATTGCTCCACATAGCAAATGATGGAATTACTGTCACCAATGTCTGATGCTTCTCTTTCTTTAACTTCCGTTAAATCCAAACTTTCGACACTGTCAGTAGCCTCTACTTGGTTAAGTTGTTCTTCGGTGGTGCTTTCAACCTCGGGCAAAGGTTCAGTGTGTGTATGCGATGGTTTTAGATCAGTTTGCGGCTGTGTTGCGACAGATTTTTCTTCGTCGGTACTGCTGCAATAGAAAGTACACAGTTTACCAGTCGAACTAGCAGATTCTTCAGTCACACCCACCTACCTGATCATTTGCTGATACTTAAGGTCCTGTGCGATAAATTCTTCCCGGATGTCCCGTACGGTACACACTTTTGCAACACATTTCTTGCAGATGTTGGATAACATTTCTGTGGGTAGGATCTGAAAACAGTGTATTCAAGAAGGATCGCATTAAAAACCTAAGTTTGAAACGGCGATTTCCTTATCATACCTTAATTTGAAATAATTGCAACACCGCATCGCGTATACAGAAGCCTTTGTATGTATCGAATAGGGACAGTATTTCGTTGAACTGGGAAGGATTTAAGCACATCCTACAGTACACTTTGAGCATGATTTGGCTGTTCGATTGGCCGTTTCACTTGAAAATTATTGTTGTTTACGTTTAACTCTAGAGAAGAAAGCGATTGTTTAGGTGCGTGGTGAATACGGTACAAGTTATGTTGTATGTTGGTGTCCATGCAGCATAACCGATAATCCCCCGCAGCACAAAGTGACACAGATGTCAAATTTTGTACGAAAGTTTGACAGCACAAACGTGCTGCAGGAGTGTGCGTGAATCGGGCCGCAGTGTTTCAAACGGCGTGTGTACGTACGTGCGTGTGTGCGTTTTGTGGCTATTGAAGGGCATGGTAAATGAAATAATTTACAACTAAATTTTGGCAAATAAATGCATCCTAGTGCAACGTTTAAGTTTCCGCTGCTAGACTGATAGCTGTTAAATGGTGTGTTGCAGTGCAAGTGAAAAACGCGGAATACACAGCTTGTTGTGATCCTCAACTTGGTGGTTCACTGTCGATACGATGCTATAACCTGCCCAGTGCGAAGAAGAGAAAGAAGAAATAATCTATTAACTTCAATTGACGATAGGTCAGCAGCATCCCTTCGAACGCTCCATCCCGTTGGCCACGCAAATTTTTGCAAACTGCACACCCGTACTGCATCCAAGTACAGTGTCCAAAGCCTTCTACCAAGTCCGGTACGAAAGCTTGACGACCCGTCTATTTTGTGCGTTCTTACTGGTCCGGGCTTTGTGCTCCGTGAACCCTGGTCAGGCCATTAACCTGCAAATTGGCAGAGAAAGAGACGCAGCCGAACGCGTGTTTGTGTGTGTATGTGCGAGTGAGTGTGTGTGACGCCGCCATCATATCGTGACCGTGACCGTGGCCATTATCGGAACCGTGCGAGCGAACTCGCTATCCCCGGTGGTGCATTTGTCTCTTTGTTCGCGGTGCATTATCGTTTTAGGTAGTGTACAGTGTGCGCTGTGCCCGGCATCTGTGGTCTGTAAGCGAAAAAGCAAGGCCTGCTGCTACAACGCGTGAAACCTACAACCCAAAGTAACAGTAATAGAAGAAAGATGAGTGAACAAATGGCTCGACTGCAGGGTTGCAGCATTCTCGTGCTCGACGATAGTGACAAGCTGGTGAGCAAGTACGACCACAAGGTGACGGTCTTGTGCAACTATGATCCACAGGGCATGGCGGTGCGGTTGCTGCAGGAGGGCACTACGCCACCGAAGCAGCTAGAGGAGTACCTGGTGAGCGGATCGAGTACAACGCATCTCAGTAGGGGTCAAACGTCACATATGCTGCTGGTCGGTGGCGAACTGATCCTGTTCCGGTTTGCGTCCCGGGCCGACTGTCAGCAGTTCCGTGGGCTGTTGCATAAACTGTCCGGAAAGGTGAACTCAGTATTTAACCTCCGCACGGAGGATTCATCTGCGTCGCAGTATTTCCAGTTCTATGGCTACCTCTCGCAGCAGCAGAATATGATGCAGGACTTTGTGCGAACGAGCACGTACCAGCGGGCCATCTACAACAATGCGCAAGACTTCCAAAACAAGGTCGTTCTTGATGTTGGTGCTGGGTCCGGTAAGAAAAAAAAAGAACGGGACGGTTATGGGTTTCGTAACCGGAGTGTTAAACTTGGGTCATTTGCTAATTCACGTTCATGTCTGCTTTCAGGTATTCTTTCCTTCTTTGCCGTCCAGGCTGGCGCCGCGAAGGTGTACGCAGTGGAAGCAAGCAACATGGCTCAGTACGCGCAGCAGCTGGTCAGCTCGAACAATCTCACCGATAAGATAATCGTGATCGCTGGCAAGATAGAGGAGATCGAACTGCCCGAACGGGTGGACGTTATCATTTCCGAACCGATGGGCTACATGCTGTACAACGAGCGTATGCTGGAAACGTATTTACACGGCAAAAAGTGGCTTAAACCGGATGGCAAGATGTACCCGTCTAGGGGTGATCTGCACGTTGCCCCATTCACGGACGAAGCGTTGTACATGGAGCAGTACAACAAGGCAAACTTCTGGATGCAAACGGAGTTCCACGGTGTGAATCTGGTGGCGTTACGCGACGCCGCTATGAAGGAATACTTCCGGCAGCCGATTGTCGATACGTTCGACATACGTATATGCATGGCGAAATCAATCCGGCACACGACAAACTTCCTCACGGCCGATGAGAAGGATCTGCACAGAATTCAGATCGACGTAGAGTTCCACATCCTGGAGACGGGCACATGCCACGGGTTGGCGTTCTGGTTCGACGTCGAGTTTGCTGGGACGTGTTCACAAATCTGGCTTTCAACATCGCCAACCGAACCGCTCACCCACTGGTACCAGGTACGATGCCTCCTCCAGACGCCCATCTTTGTGAAACAGGGCCAAGTCTTGTCCGGAAAGGTAGTGCTGGCGGCAAACCAGCGCCAAAGTTACGACGTAGAAATCGACCTCAAGCTCGAGGGTACGATGATCAGTTCGTCTAATACGCTCGATCTAAAGAATCCGTATTTCCGATACACCGGAGCGCCGGTACCTGCTCCTCCCGGTTCTAACACCACATCGCCGAGTGAAGCGTTTTGGAGCCAGCTGGATGCGCAAGGAGCCCGCAACGCGGTGAACCTCGTGAATGGCATAACAGTGAATGGGCTCGGCGAGGTGGACATGTCATCGACGATCATCAACACGAACCTGATGGCAATCGGGGCAAACGGTGGCGGTGCTAATCAGCCCAACATCCATCCGGGTCTCATCTCGAGCACCGGTCGACAGCAGCAGGCCGCCAACTCGATTGTTGGCCCGCAGCAACAGCAACAGCAGCAGCAACAATCTACCACAGCACAGCAGCTTGCAATGACGCCACCGATCGGATGTGCGGCTACCTCGACGCAGAATGTCGCCCAGCATCAGCTGATCGGTGGCGCCATCTCACCGTCACTGTTCACCTCCCCGGCTCAACCCATCCTCAATAGTCACCATCATCATCCGGGCCAACCGATTCATGGCAACCAGTTCTACTAGGTACGGAGATCGGAAGACTAACCCGTAGGCGAAATCCGGAACGGACCTTTAGCTCCTTGTATCCGGTACCACTTAAAAGACTTCCATACCAAGTACACTCCCTATGGTTTCCATTGGCTTCATTCTTGTTAACAAGCACGCCAACTGTTGCTTTGATTGGTATTCCCTACAGAGACCAATCGGAAGGGGCATGTGAGGAAAACGTGTAACGCAAACATCCCAGCAAGCATTGTCATATAAACACATGCCTACACACACACTCATGCATACCTGCATACATACATTGTAGCTGCATACGCAATTAGATACAGCCCAAATGAAATGATGATCCTTCCTGTGAGCACAATGAAGGAGCCTTAACTTTTGATGATGCGTACGTACACTGGAACGATGCTTTACAAACCACAATCCAATAATGTTTTAATATGTCTAGTATTAAGGTTCATCTCTGCTTATGGTATTCAGCACAAGAATAGGTAAATGCACACGTCTGCTTTACGGGCGGTTGTGGTGCCCTCCACTGAGATTAGTAGCATTTTCCAACGAGCAGATGAATTTCCCGCTTATCGAGATTCGTTTACGCTTATCAGAAGAGATTCGGTTTGGAATGTTTGTGGATTTTTTTATGTTTGTTCTTGCATATCTAGGGTGATGCTGCACTGTAAGCTGTACATTTTACTTAAATTAATCTGTCTTTCGGTTTAGAAATCTATGTTTTTTTTTGTATTGTTAGCTGTCATGCCGTATATGATGGGGTACGTAAGCTCGGGCCCTGTTGCGCGCACCCAGCGCACACCAGACAATCGATTCCATCCAACAAGCGGCGCAAGTGGGTTGCGTATTAGCGTAAGGACAAGGACAATAAGTTAGAGCAAGTTGGATGGATGAGCTAGCGTTAGTAGGCAGCTTTTATTCTGTTACATATTGTGTTCTTCGTAGCACATGTTGCATTCCGGTATTGATTGAACATAGTCACTTGAGTTTGTGGGATTAGTTGAGGTAAATTACTTGCAAAATGGAGATTTTACGTCGTAAACAATAAATGGCGCACATGATGTAGCATTATTATGGCGAGAGATAGACGCTGGGAAGTTGTGGCCCTTGTGCGATTATTGAGAGTTTCAATTTTCACGGAGAGTAGCGCATTTCACATAGCAGATGCGCCCGAAACTCACACTGTAGTTGTAATGTTAAAAATGCACCCATCCAATTTGACAATGCAAGGACAAACTGCAATTTGAGGCATTTTTGTTTTAATATTAAAGATAAATATTATTGCTACTATTAATAACATTATTATTATTATTATCATTATTATTGTAATTACTATTACCTAGTTTCAATCATCGTACGGGCCACAAAATGCGACAAAGACGTGATGTGAGAAAGTAGGAAAGAGAGAGTGCTTTCTTATACTTGTGCGACATAATAAACCAAATTCTGGCATCCACGTCTCATAAAAAGAAGCGAAGAAAATAGAGATATTTTTAAGTTCAAGCATCCTGTTATGTGTTATGTTTTTGTGTATATAATTTCCGTGTGTTCCGTGTTATGTTCGCATTGTTTTGTGCTTTATTCCGTTTTTTTCAGTATGCTGCTTTGGGTTTGTTTTTTTGTTTCATGAAAATCTGCTTCAACTTCGTAGCCGCTTGTCCAGAAAATCACATAAAAGCACTCTAGGTAAAATCACTTTGGGAACCGGAACGTTTATTACAATCTGGGAAATGGGGGGCTTGTGTATTTGAAGAGAGGATTGGTTTCTACATTCGTCATTGTATAATGTTTAATAAAGATTTTGTTGTGTATGTCTCATTTTCAGGAGTACATTCGTGCCCAGGGCAGGAGTGAGATATTTGTCTAGCCAAGGACAAAACGAAGCCCTGGACAGCGATACAACTAGTACGGCGAAACAGTCAACAATACACGCAAAAGAAAAAACCTTAATTTACGTAATGGAACTAAGTCATCCCTAAAGGACAACGACGATACGATGGGATTCTTCAGTCAAGCAGCAGGATAACACCAGGGGACAATGCTACCGTTGCCACAAGCATGGCCTATCATCGAACGGTATCCTATGAACACTTGTACACTCTTTTTAAGTGTCTGAAGCAATACATCGGATCCGTGTAAGAAAGAGTTGTTCATAATTTCGCAAGTGATCTTTTACTACGATCTCTTTACATGTCTCTCTCCCTCTCTCAGGTATTGAATTACGGTTAGCGTTCAGTTCAGTGGATGTATTTCTATTTGTAACCATTCAACACTAGGTCACGTCTCCTAGTTACAGTAAACCGTGTATCTTTACAATAAATCCGTACACCAGGAGCTAAAGTTTTGACAAAGCCAGCTCTCTAGCGGGTAATACAGCTTAACGAACTACTCATTGTTTACTAATCACGTCCGTGTACTGAGTGTAGGCTCGCGGAAAAGAATGCTACTCTTATGTAGAGGCAAAAACATTTGCTGTGCTCGTTACGAAACAACAGAGATCTTCCAATAAGTTAGGGGCAAGAAATTATAGTAGCCGCACCATGGCAGAAAGGGGGACACCGTTCGATGTACGTCGGCGGTTTTGTGTTTGTTGTCGCGCAGAGCGCACATAGCAGGAACGGACAAGCGTAAGCTGTATCACACCGAGTTACACGGAAAGACTAAGAACTAACAGTAAGCAATTTTACCATACCGGATAGTATCGAACGATTTGAATATAGAGTAATACAGTAGCGGTGCATATGCAGCAAGCTGCAGTGCAATAGTAGGGTGAACTGTGCATAATGCGGTTCAATGGCAGGACAGCTAAGACGTCATTCATGCATTTAAGGCTCCGTTTGTACTTCAAGTTTAGTTCCTTTTGGGCTGTACCCTTGTAATGCACCGTTTGTAAAGGGCCGTCCGACGTTAATCCGATGGTGCGACCACTGCAGCTAGCAGTCTAAAGTATGGTGGTTAGCTACTCACTGCATGATAAACAGTCTATACGCATCATTCATATGCAAAGAGTATTGTGAAAGCAATAAGAATCGAGATTAGAATCGGTACAGAGGACGGCAGCAAAGCTTAGAGTGAGAATAATGTAGTCAGTCAGTCAGTCAGTCAGTCGGTAAGGCTATAAAGAGTCATTTCATCCGCACAAAAAGAGTAACCAACTGTAAGAATGAGGAGCAAACCATCACGAACAGAGGGGCAACAACGCGGTATGGGAAACACCACCGATTGAGATACTTTACAACACAAAACGATGCACAATTTACATCTTTACCCTGAACGGCATGTGAGAAAACTTTCAACTTATTTCATTATTAGTGTATTGAGAGAATTCACAAACCATTTCCACTGAAGTTACGGTTCTGCAGCAGTTCGCCATAGTTAACTTTTTCAACGGGGCTCTAAGCAGTTTTACTCACGAAGCAAGGAAATGTAGACATGTACACGTTGTAGCTTCTACCCTTTTTTCGGCATGAAAGTGCAGAATGTGAAACACGACAATTACGGTGTGGAAAAGTTTGGTCGAGTGTGTAGTTTTACTTACAAAAGCATCCGAATCGACAAAATCTTCGCGAGCAAAAAGGGTCGAACATTACAATCGAATATTTATTCTAATTCTCAACCTATATACTATAGGAAACCACAGAAGCAAAAATGTACGCTATATCTCACTACTATATACCAAAAAAGGATAAAATTATTACAGAAAAGAGAGAAGTAAATGAGTAAGTTCGAAGTCAAAAGGTCAGAGAAAAATAGCTTGTAAGACCATAAAAAAGCATTTGAGACAAGGCATGTTAGTCAACCTGGGATAATAAAGGAAGGAAAAGGACTAAGGGACACCAGACCGGCTGGGGAACATAAAGAGGAATGCGAAGAAATGCGAGCGGAAATCAGGATCAGCGTGTATGTAATAGCAGGTAACAGGTCAGCAATGAATTCCTGCTGGATCCTAGGATCGTAAATATTCAAGTAAAGGAATTTCCAAAATTTGAGTCCGAATTATGTAAGTAAGTTTTTTGAGAAGGAATCACTCCACTGACTAGCACTACGAGTTGTACAATGACCTCGTAGTCATATAACGTTTTAGAATCGGCAGGGTCCGAAAGGCTGGTCATGTCATGCGAATGGCACCGGACGACCTAGCTCGGAGAGTCTTTTAAGGCCAAACTGAGGTAGAACAGTGGATTGGAAGACGAAGGCGCTCGTCCGTGAAAGGACTCCTGCTGCAGGCTAAAACCGCGAAGCGATTGCAGCGGCGAACATGTAAGTAAGGATTTAGTTCCATAGTAGCAATCATGAGCATTGCCGTATATTAACCTATGGGCGAAGTAGGTGACCGCCAACGGTCTCATCTTCCATGAACTCAGAATCAGCTCTGGGATCTTATGGGATCATCATAAGATCACAAAGCCATTCCTCCATAACTTCTTTATTCAAATATTGAACAGCTGGAGATGTCAGGGGATCCCAAGATCGGACGAGGACCTCTAAGTCCAATGACTCTAAGTTGCTTGATCCCCCCACAAATCAAGTCATTGTGATAGATCTACAACTCTTGGAGCCTTAACTTCCACACTGAGTTTGGAGTTTAATCCACCATTAGCCATGAAGACACCTGAATGCTCTAGATCTACTACTACAGAGAGAAAATGTTAGGCCAAGTCCTCGTAAGTCTTAAGTGCCAGAAATCAGACGAAGAACATTCGGATCCGAACTTTTAGATGAAGAAAAAGCCTAGAAACTGCTATGTTGCTATATATTGGGTTTTTATTTTGTTTTGAGATTTGTCATACCTCTGAGTTGCTTAATTATATGCAGCCGTGGTGGTGGTGTGGTGTTGTTATACATATATAAGTGTCTAATTGTTTTTCCTTACTGCTTTTGTTTTTGTTTAATATCACCGAAGCGTATATAGAGATATATTAGCTATTTGTTGTTTTTTTTGTTCCTATTCCCCGCACGAAGTAAAGCGAACAAAGGTGTTTAACGAAAGCGAATAAGGTTTGAGCTAATGTAACAACTAAACGAGAACAACAACGCAACGCGAGACTGTACGGCAAGAATCGATCCGGTACAACTATTTGTCTAAACGAGATAGTATTTACAATGAACTGATAAGCGAAGCAACGGGTATGTGAGCTCCAATATGGTTAGGCTTACACGTGACAAGGTGGCCCTCTGAACTCAAAAGCTCGAAGATGGATATGAAAATGTTAACACCACGAAACACGGAGATGTAATGGTCCAGGTTGGAAAGCTAAAGAAGAATCATACAACGGCACATTAGCAAATGGCATGGTAAGGAATTTTCTATTCTTTTTAACGTAACGTGCCTGCCCGATTGTGCATGGGGACATGAAAGTGGTGCTACAAGCTACAACACTGTATAAAGCACTGTCTCATATACGTTTAAAGCAAGCTATTAGTTGGTTGGTGACGTAGTAAAGTTGGTGGTGTATGACGGACGCCACATCATTATTGACCACGAGGATCATAGATTCTGCTAGAAAAATAATTGGCTGAGAGAAAAAAAAGTGCTGAGTCTTTCAAACAAGAAAAAGTTTTTACTAAATTGTATTTAAAGGTTGGGGTGTGTATAGTCGTTAATAGCCTATTGCGCAAAATAAGAACAAGATAAGAGTATGAATGGAGACAAAAAGAAGTAGTTTTTTCTGAATGAATTCTGAAAGATTCATGTATCTGATTTGAATAAATTCCATCCATCATTCAATTGATTCAGGAGTTAATGGAGATTGATTAATTTTCATAATAGAAATCCATTCAGAGATTGAAGAATGTGAATTAGGTCCAGAACCAACACCACGTATATTGAGCTATTTCCGTGTATATCGTCAATTTCAGATTTTTTCAGACGTCCAGGCCTGACGTGGTAGGCTAAAACTGAGGTTTTGCATGTATCTTTAACAGCATACAATGCTCGCTGCTGGGGGATTGTGTAAAACCTACTAATAGTTCCAGTAATCGCATACGCATCTGAGACACTCTTGACGCACATCTGAGACATTGAGACGCTCTAGTTCCAGTACTCACAGACGCATCTAAGACATCTGGACTCTGTTAAACGCTTACGATACTCCACGTTAGCCACGTTCGAGAGGAAAATTATTGAAAGGATTGTTACCCTCGTATGTTTGTAAGGAGAATAGAGGAGCCGCTATAATAACGTGCTTGAATTAGCCGGTCATATTCGGGGAACGTTACCGGACGACCCTGTCGTTAAAATCCTTTTTGGACGTCTACATGGATGAGATGGGGCATGCTAAGCTTAAAATGAGGTGGATCGATCGTGTTGATGCAGTACTGCAATAGGTCAAGCGGTTGTAGTGCCGGATAAGTAAGTTTCGAGTGTGATTTTGCAAGCAAATTATTAGTATTTTCAAACAACAAGATACAAACTAATCATCGAACTAATATTAACAGGAGAATCAAAAAAAAGTCTGCGGGTCGTATCGGTTGCACTGCTCGGGAAGCAGTCACTCTAAAATCTATTACCCAAAAAATATACACCCACAAACGGCATAGTAGCGCTGTTCATCCATCCTTCCCCACTGTGCATGTCTGTTTCCCTTCCCTAAGTACAAATCCGTCCAACAAATACTCCGCTCCAGCTGATCCAGCTGATTCACTACTACAGCCCAACTAACCCGCGTGACATCCTGCCTGCACCACCGCAGCCGAAAAAAGTAGAATAAAAAATAATAACAACAGTAGCTAGTAGCTGCACAGCTAAGGTTTCTAAGTATCATCCCTAAACACTACAAACTACGTTCACACTCACAAATTGTACGAAGCATTTACTGGCGTTGGGTTTGGTTTCTGAGTTTTGTAGATGTGTTTGTTTCTGCTCCTTCTAAGTGGACTTTTCGGGTTTTGCGATGCCATTTGCAAGAAGCGATCAATAGTAGTAATGGGTTGTGTTGCATCTTTCATATCTCCCCCTACATCTTCTTGTTACCAGGCGAAGAGGGGGTTTCTCTAACCTAAATACACCTTTTCCCATGCCCAACTGGCAAGCTTGCATCCAACCGGAAAGCAACGTGCGTTAATAATCTCCAAGTGGTCTCCACTCTCCATGCGGGAGTGGATTTCGTATTCCATTTTCTTTTTCCATCAAGTTACGTGCACTAGATACTGCACGAATTTAATGTTCACGAGGGGAATAGATTTTGATTCTAACACTTTGACTGCTGCTCCAGCCAGGGAGCGATGCAGCTTTAATCACGATTACGAAATAAAGTGTGGACGCCGCGAGTACGATTGTTCGTTTTTGGTGTGCAATTTGTTCGGAAACATCTCGGTGATGGAAGAACGTAGACGTTGAACACATCTGTTGCACTTCATCTGGCATGTTCCGCGTATGTCGCTGGCTCACTTTCGGCTGGCACCGCATCAGGAAAGGTTACGCGGTACCGTTCCACATTGCTTCTCACCTACTTATCTGCTACGTGTTGTGATGTCCGTCGGCTCCACCATCAGTGCAACAGGCGAGTCCGTTAACTTCGATCCATCCCGACTTGGGGCCGTGGTTCATTGCTCGTTTCGCTGACGATCGACGAGACGGAACCGTGGCGTGATTGAGAACGTGGTTTCAGCGTCTTTAGTTGTGTTGTGCCGTTGTACTGTACGGCCACATCGCCACAGCTGCTGAGAGGATGGTTTTCGAACGGTACCAGCGGTCGACTCTCCGCCACCATCGGGGTAGTCGACGGTGCATGCAGCTGGGGGCTTATCGGAGTTGCTATACCACTATCGTCACTGTTACCAGACAGTGCCTTCATACTGGCCGAGGACATGGATGTACTGCCCGTACCACTGTTCCCACCATGCTCGGGACTGATGCTGTTACATTCGTCGAGCTTGTGCAGCCAGAGACTGTCGCGCTGCTGGCGTATCTGGGTGAAGGAGTTCTGGAAGTAGGGTTGCCGCTTCTTTGTTGGTGTTCCGGGACCGTCCGGTTCGTTCGCCTCTTCCAGCACGTTAAGTGCCAGACCCAGGTTGCTGTTGAACGAGATCGACTTACCAATCTTACGATCGACGAATATTGGTGAGCGTTTCTTTTGCTGTTGCTGCTGCTGCTGTTGGATTTGGAGTTCCTGCACCTGCTGCACGATACGACACACATCATTCGGCAGTACATAGTCCGATCTTGCATCAGCCGTTTGCTCGATGAACCTTACGAGCGTGTGGACGGTGTTTTCGAGCGTTTGTACCTGCGTCTGCAACGAATGGATCTGTTCCTGCTGGTGTAGGCGCGTGTTTTCCAGCTGCATCAAGTTGGACTGCGTGAACTGGAGCTGCGTGTTGAGCTGCTGGTGTTCCTCCTTCAACCGGTTGTAGCTTTCCTGGTAATAGTACTGCGAGGTCATCTCTTCCTGCAGCACATTATATTCGACCTGGTATTCGATCAGCTGACGCGAGAAATCGCACCGGAACACATCCCGAAAAACCTTCTCCATCACATCGGCATCGATCTTAGGTATGACGTTCTTCAGGTAGCTCATGATGTCCTCGAAGTTGTCACGCTGCATCAGTGGCTCCTTGTGCGCCTCCAGCAGTGCGATCGTACACCGGAAGAACACGTCGAACGATTCGAGAAACAGCAGATCGAACACGCGCACCACGAACCCGAGCGGAAAGTGCGAACTGAACACGGTCAGTATCCAGGGTGCGGCGTACAGCGTTTGCGAGATGTCGTGCTGATCGAACCAATCGTACAGCTCTGGTATGTGGTCTTTCAATAGCCGCGACAGTTGGTACAACTGCAGCTGGAACTGTTTCATGTTCGGCAGATATTTGGCGCGCATATCCCTTCGGAACATCAAATGCTTAAGCAGCTCGAACGCATCGGCTTCTTCGAGCTGATATACGGAGAAGGAGAATGAGAGAAAGACAACAGTGAATTAAGGCGAACGCTACACACATCCAATCCAGACAGTGAAGTTAACTTACGTGCAGCAACAGGACAGCGCAAATGAATCCTAACCCTTGACAGTACCCCAGTTCTGGATCGAGAATGGAGTATGCCTTCAGCAGATTAAACAGCGAAAGCTGTCCAACTCCAAGTGCATCCTTATAGTACTTATGATCCGGGAATGTACGACCTGCAAAACGAACGACCACAATTTATTGATTTACGTGTTACGTCTTACGACTCTTCCTCTGCCTACCTAAATCAATGAAGATGGCGTGCTGGTGTTCGGTCAGGTTCTTTAGCAGCACATGGTACGGTGTGTTAAAGTTCGGAAAGTTGGTTGTATCGATCGGTTCCGGATGATGTTGCACATGTTGTTCTGCCAGATACATCCAGATTTCACCACGCCGTGATCGGGGCACTCCATTCCTCATCGCCTGGTACAGCAGAGCCTGATTGGTTGGGGCTGCACCGGGAGTGTGGTTATCCAGCAATGCGTCCCACTGCTCCGCCGCTCGTTTATCGCATACCGTGATCTCGTCGTATTCCAGCTTGCCGCGACGTATCTCGTTCGATTTGATTTCGTTCTGCCGTGCCTGCAGATGGGCATTCTCCTTCTCCATGCGGTTCAGGATGATTGTTTGCTTGATACCCACGCGCCAAAGTTCCCGGAGCTCTTCTCGCGTGCGCTTCTTTGCCGGTGTGCCGGTGGAACGCAACGGCGACATGTATTCTTCGGGGCCACTGTTCTTCGACGGTGTCACCACACGATGCAGCATGGTTTGCCTCCAAGATCCGGCATGGCTATGATCCCTGGGGCTGTTGCCTACCTTCATGAAACTGAAAGTTACGAGAATGTTAGTGTCCGACTCACGACGCACGTCACACCGCACTATATACTTACATATCCATCATCGGTGACTTAAGCTGTGGAGTTGTCCCATTACCGAGGTCGGAATTTTTGCGTCCCATCGACGGGCTGGACCCGATCGTCGATGCTCGAGCACGTGTTACCGGCTCAAAACTGCCATCCTTCAGCTCACCGGCCGAACTTGAATCTTTCAGACTGCCCGCTACGAAATCGTCCCTGCTGGTGCGCCTCTTTAGCAGATGATCGAAAGAGCTAGTAAGCGACCGTTTTGCCTTCATAAAGATGCCGCTTCCACCGAGATACTGGTTCAAGAATTCGGTCCTATGTTCGACCGTATCGTGTACGTGCCGCTGCTGCTTCGACTCACAGTGGGCCCGCAACAACATCATCAGAAATTGATTCTGTTCACCCAAGCTGCTACCGGCGGCCTCTTCCGCTCCATGGTACTTCTCCATCAGCAGCCGCTGCTCGTCCTCGGTAAGCGTTGTGTCGATACGCTTGAAGATCATGTACTGTGTCTTCTTGTCGCTAAGTCCCTCGGTATCGGTGCACAGCTTGTGGTACCATAGCATCGGACAGTGCTCGCAGGAGAATATCTGGGCCGCTGCCTTGTCCTTTTGCTTCTGCTCCGAACAGGCCATGAAGGCGAGCGATATTGCCTGCACGATGTCCAGGGCAACCTGTTCCGACTGACACTTGAACACATACCCGATGTAACCGTCGTTGTTTACATCCCGACAGATAATGCCGAAGTGATCGGCATTTTTGTGTCCGTGTACGCAACTGGCCACATCCCGGAACGCTTTGTGCAGCAGTACCTGCTTGCGATCAGGGCTGATCAGGCGTAGATCAGTCTGCCCGATCAGGAACACCATCGTACGGTTCTGTTCCACCACCGGTATCGATCCAATCGAAGCCGACCGATCACGTCGCATTGGGGCACTGGCGAGAAGAGGAATGAAGCATTGGATCAAGTTCGTTAGAACGATGATAATTTATTGCAGAAAAATACGAAAGATGATAAAACGATTCAGCTTAAAGCCTACCTAACATGCAAGTGTGTGAGTTTTGGTTCGTGTTGTTAGATTACAAGACGATTTAACGATGACTTTTAGTAATGAAAATATTAAGTCTGTTTTACTGGATTATAATTTTATAATTAAAAATAACAATTGACGAGTGACGAGCATAAACACTTGAATAATTTGGAAGAAGCTAAACAATTCAAATGGAAACATATTGTATGCAATAAGACACGTAATAATCAACAACATACAGCAACTAAATACGTGGGAATGTGTAAAAAAAAACATATTAAACAATCAACTTTTATATTTTACAATAAAAATGGAATAAAACTATGAATGGTGACTAATGCAAAGTTTGCAATCAGCAGCACTAGAAGCAGTTTTTACAGCGCCTTTCCCGTGAATCACCCTTGGATTCCGGAATTCTTGGATGGCATTCTCGGCCCACATGCAAAGCATCGGTACGGAATGTTTTTTGTTTTATCAACGGAGTAAATAAAGGAACTAATTCAAAAGTATGGTGGTACGGGCCACACTTACTCCTCATCTTGGGCCGTCGGTGACTTTGTTTCTTTACTGGAAACACGCTCTGTATTGGCAGCTGCTGCAGTTGTTGTTGTCTGGTGCGGTTGTTCCTGCTCTGGCAGCTTCTGTTGCTGCACCTTAGCGGAACCGTTTTCCTCTACCTTTGGCTCCTCTTTGTCACTGTTGGATGTTTTCGTTTCCCCCACGGTACCATTCTCACTGAAGATGAACGTAAATTGTATGACGGATGGGTTAGGGTAAGGGTGAATGAGTTATTGTGATGGTGTGTAAAGGTGCTTTTGTGTGGGTGCGGGCGCCCAAGCGCTCTCACAAACTGAGATACTAATTCCTGCATCATACAGCGTCACGCGTGTTCCACACCGTGTGTAAAAGTGACCGTGATCTTCAGTGACCTCTCATTGACTTTACGATCCCGGTAAAACCTGATCATGAGCTAGCACACACCCTGACTGTACTAGCGGATCGGGATCGTCGAGATATTTAATTTCGCTAACGCTATCACTTCCCACGTGCCGGTCGGAATGGGCCGAGCTTATACTTACATTTTCTTCGTTGGAATATCGAACGTGCTGACACGACGACCCTGGAAGACTTCGGGTGGATCGTCCGGTGCTGGCGGTGTTGACTCCGCGCCCTTACTATCGGACTCATTGCGCCGGGTGTCACCCTCCGTGGTGCTAGCCGATCCCTCACCGACTGGTGTACTTTGCTGTTGAAACAAATGATCCGTGTGTACTGGTATCGTTCGCGAGATGTGTCATTGAAGGTGTTAAAATGTGACCCTACCTTTCGTGTGGCTTCCTGCTGCTGGCGGAGCTTCTCCGCATCGTACGCCTTGAACTTGGGCAGCGCATCATCGATGAAGGTGCACGGTACCCGCTTGTGGGACACCTTGATCTTGCCGACGTACAGCACCTCGAAGAACTGCGAGTTGTTTGCCGATATGTCCGGCAGTGAGTTGAGGCTGGACGAGATGCTGCTACTGCTGGTCGGACCATTGACACCGCTGGTCGAATGGTTTAGCCCGCCGGAATAACTTTTCGACGTGGCCAACCGATTTGGAGCACCGTTCTGGTAGTGTTGTGGGTGCGGATGCGTCTGATGCTGCTGTGTTGGCAGGTGGTATGCCAGTGTCGGACTACTGTCATGCTGTGCGTAGCGCATCTGTTCCGAAAGCTTCAGGTTGGAAGCCGGCGTTGAATGGAGCCCCTGGTTGCGGAGTGCCTTCTGGAGGTCGTTTGGATTCGCACTGGAGGAGACGATACTCTGCGGAATGCTACCAACCGAGCCGCCTCCGATCGTGGCCGGATCACGCATTTGCTGCATCAGTTCGGCCATCTGGAAATAAGCAAAGAGAAAGAGGAGTTAACGTGTTATCAATTATTGTTTTCTCTTGTGTTGGATTATTCACTCACAGACACACATACACACAGGAAAGTGTTAAGTATGCAGTAATGTACACAATTAAAAACCCTCCCCTAAACAACACGGAAAAACTTGATTAAAGTATTATCGTAACTTCAGTGCTCCGGTTGCAACCGTTACTAACCAAACGGGCAGTTGCAGCGAAACTGCATCTATCGGTTGACTGTGAAACACAGGTTTGCTGTTTAATTAACGTACGCCCCTTACCAACTTTACGCCCAGTGTCCTCACAAACCCGCGAGCATGATGGTAACTATTACAACACGGCCGCCTCGGACACATGTGCCCCCAACTATAATTGTGTGTGTTTACACGTGCGTTAGTATGCATAAACCTACACGATGCATGGAACTGCAACTTGCCCGTGCACGCGGTGTGTTTATGGCTTTTGTTTGCGGGAGTCCAAGCGACACGAGAACACTGGCCAACGAGCGAGACGCATTCTAGTGGCAAATCGAGCCCGGGCACGTGAGACGGGATAGAATTCGGGCAGTGTTTACGTCTCCCAAACAATCCATAGTCCGCCGTCGTAAATCAAACATTTACTATATTGCCTTCAATTAGCCGCTACCTCATTTATTTTCATTCGATACAAACAAAGCCATTGCCAAAGGTTTTATTTTTTTTTTTTTAGGGTGTCTCATTGTTGCTACTCTTCGCTTCTAACCACAGCCAGATGACATGCATCTTCAATTTGCAAGGCGTTGCGTTTATTTTTGGCCCACGGCCCACGGAAGCGCATCATGATGACACGTAATAGTGACTTGCCGCGGTAAACTACACATTAGCGATGTTTACTTTCTTCCTTCGAGGTTGATCGTGCGTGGTTGGCAGCCGATATTGATGCAATACAGTTCAATCATTGGATTGCTTACTGAGCTAAAGGAATCTTCCTTCCGAACAAACAAACAAATGCGAGTTAATGTTTTAGAAGGTAATCGATCGCTCGATTTAAGCGATCGGAAGATGCTCCTTTGCTCTTTGAAGTATTGGGGGTTCTTTTGTTCGCAAGAACTTTAACACCTTAACATAGCGGCAATAGCGTGGTTAATGGCTAGATGAATTGGAGTCTAACCTGAGTAAGATCTGAAACATCAGACGGAGGAATCTAAACGGATTTGGGACCTAGTGTGCTCATTAGACCATGAAAGGTGATGAACTAACGTCCAAGGGACTATATTTCTTTTTGTCTGTGATGATTTTGAGCACTTCTTCTAACGAATTTAGCAAAAGTTATCAAAACCTCGGAGGCAGCAATATTGCCATTATGATGTGACAATAATTATGAAACAACTCATCGTTAAGTAATGCCACAACAAGCACGTTTCCGAGTCCAACGGATCAATTAGCTATATCTTCTATTGTTGATCTTATTGATGAATTGATGAAATTGATGTTCTAAACTTTAAAATTGGAGCATGTCTGTGCAACTTCGGAACGGCTCAGTGGCCGAAGAGATTGCCGCGCCGGTCTTTGAACGACCAGGACCGAGGTTCGAATCCCATTCGAGCCGTTCCCTAGACTGACTTATCCTGTTACGGGTACATTTATATCACGAAAGCCAGAAATGGCAGGTCAAGACCACTCGAGGTTGTAGAGCTATTGAAGAAGAAGAAGAGCATGTTTGTATATGGATCGGATCAGATCAATCCTTCCATTTCCAACTTTGCGTCACTTATTAAATTTCATTACAGCCGATTTTCTCTTCGCGTACGTTTACGGCATGAGTTCTACAGTGCTCTTTGTGTGGGACTAGAACTAGAACCTAGAACTAATAGGTTGATCATGTCTCCACCATCCAGCATGCAACTACTCTAGTGGTAGTTAATTCTATTATTGAAACCTAAAGATGCACGTAACGTATTAATTGCTTAAGATAAATCAAGAGATAGACGGAATAGACAAAAACAAGAGTTCCCCCTTCAACTCTGTCCATGTTGATAAAGTTTGCGTCAATGTTAAACGTCTTTTTTACCTTCATACCTTGGGGACTTGAAAATGCCCAAATTCCTTCCGTCCTCGCCGATGTGGCCTATGTGGTAGGTTTTTGGCGGAGGCTATATCTTTCATTCTAGAGGCTCCAAACAGCCTGATCTTCGTTTGATTGAAACCTCAACTTATTTATTTAGAATAAACATTTCAGGAATGTTAATTTATATTTAAATCCTGTGCTATGTATTTAAGGTCGTTGAGCATCGAACTGGTCTAAAATTGTACTCTGTAGATCATATCGAACTACATACTATAAGGTCTATTATACGTTGTATTTAGACAAAAACCTAACATTCAATTAATAATCTTATATAAAAGCGAAGAAAAAACTTTCATCTTGATTGAAAACAATCAAACACATGCAATGCCGTTGCCATTCAGTTGCCAAACAGATGCAAACGTGACGAATGATAAGTCCAAAAATAATATGCTAAAGTTTCGCTTTAAAATCCACGTTCAGCTGGTACGTGCATTCTGTGCGTGTAACCGAAATAGATTTTAGCAAACGTTTACCCGCCTGTTACTACGGGACAATTTGCCATTACACCGTTATACCGTTCTAAAACACGAGCAGTAAAACAAAGGCTCTGGCCCACGTGAACCTGCCAAGAGATGGCAATATCCGAGGTATGACAATTTCCTGTCCCTGTCTGCTGGAATAACCACTTCCACGTTCGGTACCGTCCTCTCGTTGTGTTGATGACATACAGGCGGAATTATTTCTCGCAACCCAACGACAATCGAGGGTGACGCGTTTAAAGTACGCTTACTTCGGGCGATGATTTTCGCGCTGTACGGTGCTGCTGTAAATGATTTCGTGGTACCGTCGTAGTGTGCCGCTAAACGTACGTACTTTTATTGCTGGATACCTGGAGCTAAGTGTTTTGGATACCTGGAAGAAGCAGCCCGGTGGAAACTGCAGTCTGCTAGCGAAAGTGGAAGCAACGATGTTTTAGCGTTGAAGAAAATTTGCAGAAAATTGGATCGTCCAAACAATGGGGTTTTGTAGTGGCACGGTACTGGGGGTTTCAAGGATGTGCGCGAGATGCTTGTGATTTAATTATACCAAATTGAATTTCCATTGCTTCATTTCGTTGAGGAGATGTGCAGCGGTAAGCATGTTTCTTGGCACTAAATTGAAACATTTGTTACTTATTTTTATAATGCATATAACATATTACATTCTCCTTTTATTTAGCAAAAGTTTGAATTGTTCGTATTAATACCATGTAAGGAGAAGATTTGATAAAAAAACTACTGCTTTTTGTTTTGTCTAGGAAGCAGAGTTTCAACCCATCTACTCGGCAGAATAACAATAGAGGTGGCCATTATAGCCTACAACATACAGGATGAAACTCTTTTAATTTTTACAATTAAAACTTTACCAAAACCACAAAACTTTAATGCATGGCCACGTTTGCTTTAGCACCAGATCAACAAAGAGCTTACGTTCTTAATTCAGATATAGCTTCACATCAATCTCCTGGACATGGTAGCCCACGGTGATAACTTGCATCAAGAATGATGTATTCCAAGAACGGTTCCCTTGTCCCTTTTTGCCAACATTATCCTTTTAATTCGTTTTTGTTTCTGCACAAGTTGCACAACAAACTGGACTACAAAGGGAAATCTTTTGTTACTCACAAGATGAACAAAACGGAGATAACCACATCGTGTGGTTTACGATTAGCTTGACAACGGGGGTTTTCTATTTAGGATGAACACTTTTCAAAAATGCTTTTTAAAGTTTCATCATAAAGAGAAACTTTTCTCCTAGAGCATGAACAAAATAAATAAGAAGGATTCATTTGCTTTCCATCAACCACGGCACAAATCAAACAAGGTCCTGGTTGAAGCGTGGTTCACCTTCCATTTTCATCTCCACCAAACTGGTTGGAGATGGATGAAATGAAATTAAATTCCGGTTTGCGTTGATATCGTTCATTCAATTTACCATCCTCCCTGTGAGAGGGATGGAATATTTATGTGTGTTTCACATGTGTGACCGTTCGCTTGGTTCGCTTTTTTCTTTTTGACCCAAACAGCCACCGTCATCAGCTGGATTCGCTCCAACGTTCGGGCGAACTGCCTTCACAATCTCACACCCGCTCCATGCATCCTTCGGGTGAATCAATCATGCACGAGCCCGCCATTACCGTACTGGGCAAAGGTCCATTTATGGGACACAAGATCGAGTAGAGTGAACGCCAGTGCGAGATAGCGAACAAAAAGTGTCCATTTATTTTTAGCATCGCTACACTCCAACTCTGGAAGCTTTCATCATTCGCAAATGGACGTATCTGCCGGTGCCGGGACATTGGTTTGGCACAGAACACCGGAAGTGATACACCCGGTGTGTGTGTGCTTGGGATATTATGGCAAGCTTTCTAATAGCTTCCAGTAGAAGCAGCTGTTTCACTGGCAGTTCCAAACGATGAAGTTGATGAAGATTTTATCCGAATGTGTGGTAAGGTTCTGATCCTGGGCACAGGTAAAATTGCCCCCGCCTCAACCCCCGGTATGACGCCGGGTCAGTCAATATTTAATATTGCTAGGATTACTTCGGTTCAACGCCAACACAACGTATGGGGTACGTATGTTTGGTCATCGGTGTCGATCAAAGTGCTGTAAATAGTGTTTTTATTTGGGCTTACTTTCCCACGCCCAGCACTGACCTCAATTACTGCCCGGGCAGCCTGGCTGGTGGCTAATGGCGATGTTAGGATGAGTGGTCAAATTATATGTGACGTGTGGAAAATAAGGATTTGCTTACGGTATGGATACATTTATGAAATGTAGATTCGCTTTTAATGATGCCCCCTACGTTAACATTTC
>AXCM01002013.1:0-37635 GCA_000473375.1 Anopheles culicifacies | reverse complement strand
CGCTATTGCTTACTTCCTTCCTTTCCGCCGTACTTTTATGGTACTCCTATTACTGATTTTAATATATCCCTCCACCGCATAATTTCTTTTCCAACTGTTATGCTCCCCCCTTCCCGACAAATTGTTCCGAGAAGATCAAACTGGGTGATACTTTGTTTTGCTGGCGCTTAAGCACACCCATCGAGCTATCGTTTCGTATTTATTTGGCCGCTACAACGACTCACTTGAATATTATCTGCGTTGATAGGAAACGTTGCAGAGAAAATATGAATACTTCGTCGGAAATTGTCTAGCAACGCGCATTGTGCGAAAAGCTACACTTTTTTCCCCCGGCAAGACGCAAACACTCGAACTTCCCGTTGCTTCCGTTAGGTGATTAGATTGCAATAAGGTGGAAAAGTTTATTGCATACCTTCGTGCAAAGCTTGCACGATAGCTTCGAAATGACTTCAGGAGGCGTAGGCTGGCTTTCCGGTAAATTATATCACTCTACCGGGGAGGTGTGTGGGGCGTGTGAGGCTGCTGGTGGGAGTTAGAGTCCTCGGAGCTAGCATTCGGTAGTGATGTTCATGAGTGAACATTGCAGACGGTGTGGTATCATGGCAAACTCCGGAGTTCTCGCACATTTTTCCCATGAGAGCTCTGGGAGACAGTCTTCCCCACCGTCTTTCGAATCATCTTTACCCTTACGACTCTTTCTAAAGGTCGTGAAAAAAAGGAGACAGAGACGAGACACAAAAAACACCAACGCTCTAACGTTCCAAAGGTGAAGGTTGTCAGTTTCTTTGTTTCAGCAAAAGTCGGCACTCCATTTCTCGTCTTTTGCAAACCAACCTCCTCCCCTCCGGTCGCATAATCCGATGTGTCGGATGCAACCGCTACCGGTGTCGGTAAGACTTCCGGCAGCAGAAGCGTATGATAACACGATACTTTATGAAAGTGGTAAGACTATACACACACCCCGCACTCACCACTCCCAGGGGATCGTAAACGAAATGGGGCTTCTTCGCTTCAGGTTTCGGAAAAGGCATGACACTGCCCGGGATCCCGGCAGGAATATGCGAGCGTCCCTTATCGCTCCATTCTGTCGCCGCACACGTGACAAAAGTTATTTTCTGCACATTAATAAATGTTTATCAAAAATAACGACCATCAACCGCTTTTTGCAGGGCATTCCAGTTTTTGACGTTGCTGTTTGTGGAGCGACCGTAGGGTTTGGCAGGCGAGGAATGCAATCCTTTTGGGGGTGCTTTAAATGATGTGCAGGATGCATTTTAGCACCGAGAGGAAGGATATTCTGGTTGAAACTATTTTTTTTATTAAGAAAGAGAGATGTACGGAAGAAATTAGTGTCTGATAGTGATAGCTGAGACATGTGTATGGGAAATTGGATACTGTGCTCAGGCAGACATTGCTGGCGGGGTTTCGATATAAATTGGTTCTGACAGCGGTTGTGGGCTGTGACGTAGGCAGATGTGCATGTACTACATTTTACATTTAATAATTTCTTGAAGTTGATTTGGTAATTAATAGTTTTATTTTCTGTCACTTTCAGGTCCGGCATCTTGAACATCCAAGTCACATTACGACGTCACAAAATATAAACCAAAGGTAAACTTATTCCTGTTCTTCCAGCAGCTCTTTAAAATCGTAATGATCTTGATTATATTCTTAGTTGGCAATTTAACATCATTTGAATGTTTTTGGGTAATTTTGTCGCCAACGGGAAAACCACGTGCGTGAATTGGTGGATTAAAATTCCCAGCATGCGCAGCACACTGCTCCACTTTCTGGCTGGCGGGCGTGACATTTTCGGATTAAACGAGCGTAAAAACGAAGGCTCATTAGAAACCTCGGTTGCACAGCATCCGAGGCATGCATTCTGTCGGGGCAGGCAGATGTGGGCTGTTTTGTGAACCTGTGCCCGTGGTGCCAGTTCGTGGTTTGCGACATGTCAGTCGTATTTAAGTTCGGTTACCGTTTGCAATTCTGCCTTCCTTTCCACGCCTCCGTGTCGTTTGTAGGTGACATGTGGTAGAGTTTCGGCCATGCCTCTCTCGCTCGCTCAGTACTGCAAGACTGGTGGTTTCTTCTACGCGCGCGTAGGAGCGCGCGCTGTACAAATGGTTCGACCGGAAGCGTGCTTGAAGCGGCAAGGCACAATTAGGAATTTAATTTAACCAACGGGCACACGTCCGAATGCGTGACACGACAATGACAGACGGTTTAGAAATGGAGAAGGCGAAGGCGTTGTCTAAGAATTGGACGAGAATGGACAGCAAAGTCGGTGTGGAGGGATACTGTGAAGTGTCATGAACTCTGGACTATTGTTGGAGAAGTATTTCTATCATCCGAATGTTCTGAGATGGCTGAGACTGTTCTTTAAAAGACATAAAAACAGATGTTTATTAATGTCTGCGCTGTTCATTAATCGAAAAGATTAATTAAAAGTATCTCTCCAATACGATGATAGAGAGAATCTGAAAAAATATGTCTGAGTACTGCTGTGATGTAATGCTACACACTGTACGATCCGTTCCGCCGACATCGCTCGCAAACACTATCCAAAGTGTATTATTTTGCGCCGATTTGACATGCCACCTGTCACTCAACAAGCTTTTACTGTTACACCCACTCGATTGTTCTCCCGGGAGGACTAAAGTACAAGTATAAACCCCCGTCGTGCTCCCGGCGCTGGCGGCGCGGGCGTGGTGTGAGGTGCATTCTGTTTTCTATTCTACTGCAGGCGACACTCCTTCGCGTATGCGCTTGCAAAGGAACAAGCAATGTAGCTACTAATCCCGTCCTTGCCAGTCAGTTGCCTTTCGCTCAGTCACTGACTGATGCACATATTATGTTTATGCTGTGCGGGAGCATTCTTTCCAAGGTTTCGTGTTTTGCTCGCTCGTGATAAGTGTATCCTTGCATGAGGGTGAGATTGCATCGCGGGAATGTAATATTATGCGTTCCTTTAGCGCTTGAAAGAAGGCGACGGATGGCTTTCGGTGACATGCACCTAGCGGGAGCTTTTACACGTTGCTCGAATGCCGTAAGGGTTGGTGCTAATGGATTGACGGTGGGAGGGCATGATTTTCTGGAATATTATAATACTTGTGAACAGCTAAAGACTGTCGAGATGTAGAGTTCTCCAAGAGTGCAAGAGTTCTGCTTAAGTTTTATTTAAAAATGTTTGGATAAACATTTTATGGACTTAATGAAAATTTTGTCTCACAAATTAAGTTTTCCCATATTCTCTTTTTTTTTCTTAAATCTTAATCAGTAGACTCCTGTGTTGGACAAAAAAAACGCTGACCGAAAAGTTTAGAAGTCCTAGCTTTTATTCCCGTATTGATTCGTTCATCAGAAACTATGCCGTTTGGATTATTTTTAAAAATAGTCCGTGAAATGTGCTTGACACGAGTGCGTGTGCGTACAAGGCGTGGAACAAAAATGTCCGTTTGTGAATGAAACGGAACCCTCGCTCAGTTCTCGCTTTTGCAGTGGATGAATTTTTACTGGGAACAGATTTGAAGGGTAGGATTAACACGCGCGTTCACGTTCGGCACTGCGACCGGTTCGTTTGGAAATAATCTCAGCCAGCTTCCACCGTAAGCCTATTAGCAGATTGGCGGATCGATTGGCCCCGGCCTGGGGATGGTTTGACAGCCTGAGCTACTGTGGATTAGACGGTAGGTTGCCGCCATACACTTGCCGGCGTTTGTAGGAATTTTGGGCTATTTTTCTGACGTCAGTGAATGTGTTTCGCTGAAATCGAACCCCTTTATAGGATGGCATTATAAACTGTTTCGCTGTCAGCTTTGTGGAGGTTTAAAAATAGACAAAAATTTGCATATTTTCGGTTTTAAAACGAAGAGACAAAAATGGAAGATCTCCAAGAATCTTTGAGTTATTTTGAGTTTAATTGACATACATATAGGCCTCTTAATGCAAAAATGTGTGTTGATATTTTAAATATTTCTTTTGGGTAATCATTAGCCTTTAATAGTTTTTGATTTGCCTCTTTAAAACTTCATTCGTCTGCGTGAGTTATCCAGCTGTTTGTGATGTCAGCAAGGATGCCAATCGTTGGGTACCTTTTTGAAAAATCGTTCCTGTTAATCAAATCTGTTTCAATTTTCGCATTCGTTAAGGCAAAGTGAAACACATGCGCTTTGGTGGAGAATGTTTAAAGTCGGTCACCAAACATGGCGCTCGTACATGGTGGTACAGACCGAGCTGGGGGGTGGAAAATGCAGGATCATTGGTTCACATTTGGATACCCAAACCAATTACTCTACGGACGTCCGATATATCCCCTTAAGCGCAGGCACCGGCAGCAACTGAAACTGGCGGTAAAATGCAATGGAGAACCATCAATTATGCTCTCTTTTGTTACCCACCCGATCATCACACCCACAGTTTAAAGGGGGATGTCTGGTTTTTCCCCGTTCCCGCAAAAGATGGCGCACTCGATTTTCTATGAATTTACCTTTACCCCCGAGGCAAATGCGAAACATCCCCAGCACCGGGGTGGGTGATCAGGATCATAGGTGGTAGGCACGGTGGCCACTTTATGCCTTGTTTATTTGTCTCTGTCAACATACAATTCATCGAACGTTTTCTGGTGGTTTATGTATGTTCGATGCGATGTTGCACAAGAGCGAGAGAGGCATCTGCCGGCAGGACTGGGTGGCTCTTTGGCCGCATACGCTCATTGCTATCGCGACAACAACGGGGATACCGATTATGTGCTCCAGTTTCCGGTCGGGTTGTTGTCGCACCGTGTCGCACGCTAAACTAAGGTTTGTTGTGTGAAATTTGTTTTATTGACTGAAATTTGTTTCCGTAACGATTTCTACCGTTCACGGCCAACGCAAACGCATACCTTTTTCGGTGAACTCATGCTGGCGACACCGGGGGGGGGTTTGTTTCTTTTATTTGTCATCGAACGTTTGCGAACGCACGTTGGCCCGGTGGTGTATTTGCCACAACATATTTTTGGGCTCGGTCGGGACAGCGTTGGGAATGTCTGGGCTGAGTGCCACCCCACAGACCGGGTGGTGTAGATCGCCACAAAATGAATGACCGGTCATTCTTCTCTCTTGTGTTCGCGCGAGGACACTGGTGTGTGATGGGGGCTGTTGCGTTTTGGGTGGAAATTCTCTTCATTGAAGTGTTCGCTAAATGAACTCAGCGCGTGAGATGTATGTGAACGATTTTTCATTCCCATTATTGTTTTCGTGAGGTGAATTTATTCTGACTTGCTGTTGGCGTACGCTGCAAACGAGGCATGATAAGGAGAGAGAAATTGGAGTGAATATTTAACATTAGCTGAATGTTAATTTGTTTTCGAAGCAAATATTTCCCACTGAAGATTCTTTGTTTTTGTATCGAGCATGATAAGTCTTGTAATTTTCAAGAATTTTATGTCAATAATATCATATAACTATGGATAATCAACAATAAATAAATAAAAAACAAAGATGGCAGTAAATTTGAATACTAAACGCATGATTTAAATATATACGAATGGTTTTCAGCTACGATCGTATACAGTTTTTTTCAATTTCGCTCATGGGCGTATAATATATTGCTCAAACTGCCGAAGAAATGGACGCAGCTGCATCCTTCGAAATGGGATGTACATATTTTTCTGCTGCTATGCACACGTGTGCCTGCTCTCGCACGCACGGTACATGCAGATTGTAGTATATTTATAGTGTTTTTAAGCAGCGTATAAAATAGGATTTATCCTCGCACGTACCTCATCTTTCTTGATTGTGCCACGGGGACGGGACCATGGTCTTAGTGCCGTACTTGCCGTTGCCTGAGACCAACCAGATGCTGCCAGAAAAGCATTATTCCATCGGTGCGTGATGCATACATACTTGGAATGTTTTCCATACGCCAAGACACCGATGTACTGCTTGTGCTCGTGTACGCTCGAACTCTGGAGGCTTTTTCTCTCAGCTCGTCGGGACTGTATAGTAAAAGTACTTACAAATATGCATTTTCAAAACCAAATGCAATTTGCAACGAAATGAAAGTCTAAATTGCATTGGGGTTGTGTTAGTGGAATGCATGTGCCACATATGACAAAGACAAGCGTTCATCACTAGAAAATGAATGAATGGCAAGTGAATGCCAGGCAGCGTTTTGTCGAACACAGTTTTTAAATCCTTGTTCCTGGAAAATTTTCTTTTTATTGCATTATTATATTGCTTATGCCTTTTTCACTCTGTTCCCAAATTGAAAATTAATTGATAAGTTTATAAAAAAATTGTTCATTTAGAATATAAGAAGATACTAAATAGTTTCATAAACTAACTATTTTTATTTCTAAATGTGCCATCAATAATCTAAAACTTTTCATTGATTGAATTGCCCTGATTTTACAATGTTTTCCCCCTAAAAGCAGTATTCCTTTGTCCATTGCAATCAAGCTATGTTTTATTCATTTTCCCGAAACTGTCATCCATGCATAATACGGTGTAAATAAAACCAAAATAACAGAAAACAGCACCAATTGAGTTACGTTGTTTCGTGTACCTTTTTTTTTGTTTTGTTTCGTAGAGTTTATTTCATCTTTTTTTTTTGGCTTTTGTTCGCTAGGTACGAAATGAAAAGTGCCACCCGGAAATTGTAATCTGGAATTGATTCCGGCCACGATTCCGGCGGGGTCCGGTTTTTTCGCTTCCTCGGTGCCGACCGAAGACGACGGTGAACGAAAAAGTGTTTTAAATCACAGAGTGGGCTGAGTGCTTTGTATGCCGCTGGCAAAAAACAATTGCCTGATGTCTTCGTGGCTATGATACGTAAGGGATGATTTTGCTTCTAGTTTATGCTATCGTTTTGCTTTTCTTTCTATTTCTTTGATTGTGCCTGTTTCATACAACGTTTGGTGTGGAAAAGAAAGGTTACAAAAAATGTTTTATTTTCGCTTCAAAGTTAAAGACTCCGCAGACTTTTTGTTGATGATTTTTGGGTTTGAACTTACGTTGTCATGTAATTAGATCTTGAACATATCCGCTATTAGGTTTGATTATTTTCAATTGCAATTGTACACTTTGAGGGATACTTTTATGGTTAAGGATAATTATGTGTTCAAAAGCGTGACATACTTTATCTATAAAGTATTTAAATTATTCATGCATTTAAAAATATCTTACTTGAATATTGAAATGAGAACCGTTCTTAATTATCGTCATTTCTTCCGTTCCTCTCTGGGAAAATCGATCACTTTTTATAATGTGAGTCAAAAAGGACCTGCCCTAGTGCGCGATTTTGCAACGGAAGCAAACTATGCACGAGTGAACATTTTCTTCGCACCGTTGTGACCCGATCGGTTCGACATCTGACCCCGTAACACCATGTCAGTAGCACAGGTATACACTTCACATACGTTGCTGAAAACAGTTCGATAGCATCGCTCCTCAGCATATGAAGCACCCGGGAAGAGGCTGCAGGATGTTCCCCTCGAAGCATCTCAGCCACAGGGACAGCACCGGAAAGAAAAGACAACCATTCGAACCCGGCGATGGAACAAAAGCATCTACCGCCCGGGCTCTCTATCAGTGTCATCTCGAAGTCCGGATGTGGGACGTGATATGCTCCATCGAGATGGATGCGCACGGTTGTATTGGTAGAAAATTGATTTATTCATTCAATTATCGTTATGGGTTACGGGAGCGTATTTTGTGGAAAATGCTGTGAGCTGTCGCACTCGCGGGGCACATACTATAGCTCGGTCGTTTTGTGGGGCCATGTGTAACAAAGCATGTGCATGTGTTCAACCTTGTTTCGGAAAAAGGATCAGATAACACAGCGGATAAGGGTCAGGACAGGATCATAGGACATTCAGCAAGTGGCTTGCGTTCGGTGAAGCATTCGCCGTCGTTGCTGACTGCTGGAGATAGGTAGTTCCAGTAAAAAAATGGACCATATTATCATGGGAGTGTTATTGGATTAAAGGAAACATATATCAGAAATCGCCGTCCGTCAAAACGGTTTTGGGACCGAGACATTTCTGTGATTTCGATATCCTCTAATGTCACAGAAACGATTATTTTTATCTTGAGTGTGTGTGGGAGGATAATGATATATGTTGGAATCTAACTAGAATGGACGGTTGTTTTTCCTCCCCCCAACCGATTATTTATCACAGGTGATCGCGATGAGAAAGGTCAATGGTGCCAGGTGCAAGTAGAAAAATGTCACCCAAGATTGATGGGGGCTGATCCAGAAGGTCATCAAGTATTTTCATCTTGCATGTTATTATTGAGCTCGACGTGTAATGGAGTATGTCACTTTATATGCCTGTTTTGTGAGTGAGTGAAACTGAGAATAAGTAAAAAAATATTTTAGTTTATAGATCAACTATTTTAATATAAATTTTTCGTGTTGACAATTCAAAGGAGGCGCCCAGTACTTTATGATTTTCTGGAGCAAAGTTCGCGCTTGAAAGCTTCAAATGTTTCCAAGTTAAATGGAAAATCAAATACCAAAACAAGCAAGCAAACACCTGTCGCAAAACCGAGTTGTTTGATTGTGTGATGCTTTTTGCAAAACTTGACAAAACAAAAACCCGCACACTCACGACGTAGCATTAACATGCCAAAATGCACCTTTTTGCCGGGTGGAAAACCTTTGCACACTGCATCAACGAAATGATACCTGCCCGGTGCGGTTTGTTTCGCTTTGTTTTGCGTGACAAGTTCTTCCCTGAATGTTGCATCTTCCATTCGCATTCGTGGCGTGTCAGAACCCGTTGGTTCCACTTCCGTAACGAGCATGATTGGAAATAAAGTGGTAGATTTCACTTCATCCCGTCTGAAAGTTCCCTGTTCGATTTGCGAGCAGAAGCAGAAGCGAATGCAACATGCAACAAGGGTTCCGGGAGCTTTGTTGGGCTTTGGTTCCGAGCCATGAGCACGGGAGTAAGCTGTAACGATTTCTTCCGCCTGGTTCATTCGAAGAACTGGTTGCGAAAAAGGAAATGTTGGTGGTTAGTGCGCATTCCAAGGGATGCACACATACACTTGAAAGTGGTCGTCCTTTCTCCCCTCCCGTCCCCACTGCGCGGTACGTTTGGTAAGAGGTCGATAAGCGTACGGCGAAAGACGAGAGCAAAGTTCTCTTTCCCGGGCACCATCTGGGCGATGTGTGTACCCGGTGTCTTTGGTGCAAGCAAGGACACTCCGGTACAAAACCACAGTGTGTTACTGGTGTGTGCCGACACTGTTGCAAGGTTGTTGCAGACCGCAAAATGATGATGGCGAAGAAAGGACACGCGTTTGCGTTCTCGTCCCTGTGCCGTGTCGTACGCTTTTCTGTGGCGAGAAGTTTTACACCCGTCCGTTGGTTTACGTCATCTTGTACGGGGTCGCAATATCTTACCAGACATCACCTGACGCTGTGGTCGATCTTTCCTTCCTGGTAGCTTTGCCGCCAGAGAAATGGTAACTTGGTGTGGGGTGAAGTAATGTGTAACATGGTGACCGATCGATTTGATCTCTGGTGCCCTCTGGTGCACTCTCTTTCCATCGGTTCTCGAGGTCTTACCATCCTTGTCGATGGCCCGGACGGAGTCGAGTACCACTACGAACCACCACCCACGTTTCCTTTATCTGCTCATTATTTTTACCTTCACCACAATGGCAATCGATGCGCAACGAACCGCATCCATGTATGGTACTGCAGGAGAAACATCTTCATCGAACCGATTACGGTTCGGGTCGGGTGAAAGTGGCCGGCGAACTAAGGATAAGAAAAGCCAGATAGAGCAAAGCTGCTACTAATTGGACCGTGCCGTCGTGCTTTCCATCTTGTCGGAGGAGGGTACCCCCGCTCCTCAGAGTGCCGGGAGCTGAGATGTGAAAGTTTTAAGACGTGTTAATTGAGTGCGCCTTTTGGCCCGACAGTGTGTTTGTGACCACACCGGCTGCATTGGACTGGTGACTTTCCGAGCATGGACACTGTTGAACTTTCTGCTGCAGTAGGTGTCAATGGTCAGTAGTCAGTATCAATGGGCTTAAGAAGGTTTCCCATTCAAACCTTTTCTCGAAGGGAGATGTATTTCTATTTGATGATTTCACTTGTACTTGTTTTAGGTTATTCATATAAAACTTAATTCTAAGTTCAAAGAAAAGAAGTATCTCGTACTCGGGGCTGGTTTTGAAAGATTAATCTTTTATAAACCGACTACTTACCACACGAAGGTAGCGACAATCTGTCGCCATGCACAAAATGGGTCAATTTTTCACCCCTACCGCGGAAAACTCCAATCTGTCCACGACCTAACGAGCGACATGTTGTCTGATGTTGATGCTCAATGGTGCAGACTTACCAGTGCACATTGCCGAAAAGAAAAAAAAAAATCTATCATCATTATTTCTCTTCCATTGGTGGAGGACAAATTTTGTTCCTTTTTTTTGTGTGGGTGTGTTGTACTTCATCTTTTGCTTTCTGGTGTGCGCCCTAGCGTGGGCGGCGGTCTGGCTGTGAGTACCTTAGGAGAGTTTGCTGCAATGCGAACGGAACACGGTAGAAAACGACTACCGGGTGGGGTTGCATCTTTCGACCACCCCGATTTGAATGTGTTGCTGCACGGAAATCGTTTCGCATACACACACACACACACACCGTCGTGGCGTGGAAAACGTCCAAAGGATGTATGCTGGCTTATATTTCTTTCCCTGGCATCGCGCGCGTTCAGTTTATGCATGCCATTTTTTTGTGTGTTTCCTTCAAAAAATGGGTTTGGATGCTTTTTTTCTCACATTCCTCACATTCCCTTTAGAATACTATCACAAACCCATTCTTCACCCGTTGAAAGCAACCCGACCGTGTAATCATCGATGGGCTGGATAGGCGGTCAGGGATGGAAAGGTGCCGATGGGGAATACACACCCGGGAGAAAATGGATCGTTCGCTGGCCGAAGAAATATTACGTACGATTAGGCTGCACTCTGTACCAGCGCCTTATCACGTAACCGGAAGAGCCCACTGTCGGAATTGGCACGATGGTAACGGGTTTCCCCACACATAATGGCACCCGAAATGGGTGAATCCATGTTTGGGGATTTTTTTTAACATCCCTCATCACTGCCTCTCGCTCTAATGTTCCACACGTGATACGCGAGTAGTGGCAACATATTTTAACACCTTTTGTATGACACGGTTCCATGCTTACGCAGGAGAGCCTTTTCCCACGTGCACGGTGTAGGTGGTTTATGAGATGTCTTTGTGGTGCTAGCTATGGGCCTTGATGAGTATGCAAAGGGGTAAATGTGATAAGTAGAAGTGTCACACATTCTTGTTGTGAAAGATATTTTATGTCAGCCCTCTGTTGCTAGGAATGTTGCTACATGGCTGATTATGAAGCGTTGATCAGTTTGGTATTTTAAAACATTTTTTTAGAAAATTTAACACATTGATGAAAAAAGTATAAAATTTTGCATTTATTTAACGTTTTAGTTTTTCGTAGTCCCAAGTTAAAGGAGGCGCCTAGTACTTCATGACTTGTTTTATAATAAAGAGAAAATGTAATAAATTAAAGTGTAACAACTTTTTTTGGGTAAAGATAATATTCGGTTTTTCATACTTGCATGTTTATAATGCGTTGTATTCATCAGTTTTTTTAGATATAAAAATTTTCATTAAAATCGTAACAGATATAAAACTGTTTAAACGAAATAAAATTATTATAATTTTCTTTATTATAATCAAAATCTGTAAAGATATGCAGATGACATGGAATATGTACATTATTTCTAGTTTTTCGTGATTAGAAGCTAAAGAAGGCGTCTTATTTTGCATAACTGCTTGATGAAAGATGAATGTTATGGGTATAAGTGTCACCCATTCTTGTTGTTAAAAATATGAAGTATCAATTATATGTTTTAAGGAATACTGATTCTGATTTAGCATTATTATTGCCCTCGCAAGTTTGACAATTTAGTAATTGAAATTGAAAAAATCAACGAATTTATGCAATTGTTTGAAAACGTTCGATGGAAACTAATGGAGGCGCCCAGTACTTCATGATTTCTTATGGCAAGTTCGCGCATGAAAGCTGTAAGGAAGTGCGTATAAGTATCACACATTCTTGTTGATAAGAGAAACATTGCACGTATTATACGCGAAATCTTCACTAACACCAAGGCGTAGGTTTCATTCCGATCTGCAATGATACGTTCCCGTGTTTTAACAAGCAGTAGTAGATAACGAGACTACTCTACTACTACATCATGCGTTGACATGTTGGCGACTTGTTCAACCATAAAAGTAGTACACCGATCCCTGATTTGTAACTGCTTTTATCCGCTCGAACCGGCAGTTCACAACGGCGCACAAAAATGCATTCCGATGTAGGACACACACCGTGTACATGTGCTGTTGAGATCAAAGATTACACGAATAAAAGCTGCCCGTTCTGCTGAACCACGTACGTCGCGGTATAACATTTGCCCAAGCCCAAACCATTCTTCACGTACATCCGTTTCAGCCGGAACGCAGCGGAATATGTAATAGGAACGGTACCGCGCGTACCATAGCACACGCTCTAATGGATGGAATGTAGGGACAAATCAAGGACCTTATGTACCTTTGTGCTTTTTTGTTTTTTTTTTGTTTTTACTGGAATGCTACTCAGGCAAAAAAAGACAAACTCACAGGAACACAAAAAATTTACGACAACACACAAACAAACCCCAGAACAAATGGCATGGAAAATTATGATGTGCATACATTGGACTCCGAGGCTGCGTTGAGGGTAGTCCCTGAACGCATCCCTTTTGCTGGAGGTTTGTTTTGTTTTGTGAATGCTTTCCCAACCGAACAGGGAAAAATTGTGAATGCACATTTTTCCACCAATCAATGGACACGGCCACACGGTATGAATACGGGAATAGGAGTGATTTAGATCAATCAATCCAGCGATGAAATAGTGTGTGCAATGCTTTTGCCAGCATATTCGAGCCGGGTGCGACCGGGTTGGCTTTAAGGGAAATGAAACGAATAAAAAATGTCAATTTTGCTAAATATGTTCGAAATATTTTCGATAGGCATTCAAGAAAAAAAAAGATCCCAAAATCTACTTCAGTCGTATTAATCTATAATGACGTTTTTTTTCATGTAACAGCTTTGTGACAGATTGTACTAAACCTTCGGGTATGAGACTCAATTTTTGTGTAGGAAACTTTACATTATCCGCATAATATGGTGTATGTGCTGGTGTTCGACAAGTTTCAACATTAAACGACCGTAAATTGAAAAACTTTTGACGCTTATCAGCTGGGGCAGAACTTTGCCTATCGATGGAACACGCTAGACATCGGTCATTATTTTGTATCGATGGCGCATCAATATGGCTTTAAAATGTTTGTACTCCTTCAGACGGAACGGATTCCCCGTATTAAAGATAAGTTCTCCATTCAAGCGTTATCCATAAGCGGATTAATGGTTGTGAGGGTTTTTTTGGTTGATAATTTTAACTTTATTTCTCCTCGATTGAGCAAAAGTTTTGAGCAACCCATAACTATACCTCGCGCTCCGGTACAACTCTTTAATTTATTGGCCCTTGACCAGCGTAGGGATGTGGCTTGCGATACACATTTTCCCCGTGTGTAAGTGGCACGAGTTTCCCAAAACCGTCAAACTTTCCATTTCCGTGTTTTTCTCTAACGTGAATGTTTTGGAAGGAGTTTATTTTATTCTCCTCCTCACCGAGCGGCAGTATGAGTAATGCCGTGGAAAATAGTTGGTGGTTTTGTTCGTGCCCGCAAAACCGCCCCCTGATGATTACCACCGGTGTGCAAGCGGC
The DNA here is from genome assembly GCA_000473375.1 of Anopheles culicifacies. NCBI lineage: Eukaryota > Metazoa > Arthropoda > Insecta > Diptera > Culicidae > Anopheles > Anopheles culicifacies. The sequence goes on along the minus strand of AXCM01002013.1, from coordinate 23,813 downwards.
GGATGCACCATGGCGGTGATTATGAAATCGGACGATCGAAAACGGAAGCATTTTGGAGGGGGTGGGATGGAAAATTTTATTCATTAGTTTTGAGCTTCATAGAAGCCGGATTGGAAAATGGAGGTTTATTATTATTATTTTTTCTCTCTCTCTATACTGTTTCAGGTTAGAGGTTATGTGTTGTGTAGTTTTTGGCGTAGATTTGGTAGCTAAAATCTGATCTCGCTTCCTAAATCATCACCGCCGGCATTGCTTGGTGGTTGATACAGCTGCTGCAAATGCGAGTGCTTTCTGGTTCGGGTGGTTGTTGGTGCAAAATAATGAGCGCATGAGCAAGTTTTCAATTTATCTCTCGAGCTAAACTGAGGATGTTTCCTCGCTTTCCACTTGAATCTATCGTGGCTAACTTTTTCCCCCGCCGGTAGTTTATGCGGTGCTGGTAAGCCGTTCGAAGGCAAAGGTTTTTTGGTAGCGGTTAGGGTGATAATAATTTCCACCTGCTTGAAGCCGTTTTTCTGATAGCACATTGTCTTTAATTAAAGCAAAGTTTGGTGTATTTTATATCAATTCAGATTGTACAATCATTGTTCTGAAAAATAGCTTAAAGCTTAATTGAAAACTTCAATGAGAGTAATGTTCAATGTACATCCTTTTCAATGTTTTGAAACGGAGCTCTTTTGCCATCTTGATTTTATTTAAAACATTTATGCCGTTTGTTTATTCAAATAAGCCGATACAAGCTGATTAGGGAAGTGTTCAATCAGATTGTGAACCTCTTATCCAATCCAATGTAAACTAATCTTGTGTTAACTGTGAGTATCAACACAAGACACCCTTTTGCATAAGCTAGCTCATATATCTTTCTCAAGATTAATATGATACCAAGGCAAAGCTTACTCTGGCTTATACAGTATCACTTTCTGTAAAATTCGAAGGTGTGTGGTATGATGCTTTAAAGTTGCTTCTTCTATTCCAACTCATTCATCCGAAATAAAGGAGTCTTGATGGAAAACTATGATTGATCGTAATGCTCTCTGAAGAATGAGCATTTGAGAGTTTTCCAACATTTTGACCAAAATAACGCATAGCTTAAATTCAGCTTCATTAATTTTCAGTCTAGAGTTCAACGATTTCTACCGCTGGGGGTTTCGCTTGCCATCGTAGTTTCGATAACTTTAAACCTTGTTGATGCTATGTAATGTCTCATGAAATATTCAACTTCTGTCGAAAATAACCGAAATCTCCATCTGATTGAAGTTATATCCTCGCTGTTCATTCAAACGATACCGTGCGGTTGCCGTGATCTTCGAGTGCCGTATTACATTCGCCGAAAGGAAACACGGTGCATTCGAAGTAAGCTAATGGACAAGGACAAACGATGAGCTAATTCGTTTTAATGGCTTTTAGTGTGCGGGGAAAATAAGCTCACTGCTAGCGCCACTAGTCACCAGCTGTCAGTTAGCTCCGTGGCTATGCTACCTCCCCCTTTTCCTGTTAGCTAGCGTTTCATTAAATATGAAATAAGCAGCAGCACGGCTTCAATCTCTTTTTCGTCTTTCATGAGTGAAAATTAATGGACACGATAAACGTCTGTCCGGTTCAGTTTACTTTCGGTAATGAGTGAATAAATCCGTTAGCGGCTAATTGTGTGCGCTTTTTTTTCTTTTCGGGTGTGGAAAATCATTCTTTGAGGATCTTAATTGTGTATAGCAATGATAATCGCTTAATTTCTTCTTCTTCTATTGCTCTACAACCTTGAGAGGTCTTGGCCTGCCATTTCAGGCTTTCGTGACTTGAATGTACCCGCAACAGGATAGTCAATCCTGCGTACGGGGGAACAGCCCGAATGGGATTCGAACCTCGGTCCTGCTCGTTCGAAGACCGGCGCCGGTGTCTTCTCGGCCACCGAGTCGCCCAACTAATTTCATTTGCCAGCATTATTCTTTGTATCTGAAAATATTGGAGATTGCCCAGAAATACTTTCAAGCTAATTTTTTCAATAATTATTAGCGTTTTTTTTTGTACAATTCCAGCTTTTTTGATGAAAAAAACATGTTATTTCCAATGGTGTTTTGTGAGTGGAGTTATTTTTTTTTAATCCACAAAACTCATGAACCTTAAACGAAAACGTAACATAAAAGTAATTACTGGTCTTCTCGTTTATGCTTGATTTGTTGAATTGCGGGTTTTCGCACAGTGTTTTTTTCGTCTTCTACCAATATTTCATTTTATACTGATGTTCTGTTTACCTTCCTAAACGATACCGAGATTCAATCTCTCCTGGAAATGCCCGGTCCCGTTGATTCGCTCAATGACTCTGCGGTACACTGCTTGTTGACGTTGGTTCATATTGAAATTTATTCGTTCTGTTTGCCTTCCATCGTTTAGAGCGCTTTTGAAAAAAAAAACCCGTCACTAAACAGCGAGCGCATAACGTAATGCACTCGTGCTTGAGGGGATCATGATACCGATCGAGTGTCCTGATGCGGACAAGTCACATTTGTGAGTGGATGAACGTTTTGTTTGCACACCCGTAATGAAATAAGACATCCTCATCAGCCCCAAAACGTACGTCTAATGATGAGTGATGTGCAATGCTCAAAAGCTGTAAAGTTGGCGATAAGGTTTGAAGAATTATGTTTGTATGTGAATTGTTATCATATTATAGAATGTTCAGATCGCTTTCAATAAATTTCACAATCCAATAAACATTTTTAATGACATTATAATTTGCTTAAAAATTAGAAAATAAGTAATTGAAACTCTCTAATTTTAATGCATTAGTTTAAAAAGAGAAAAACAACTCCGTTTCTCCTTTTTTATTTATCAATGTCGAATGCAGTGCTCAGATACTTCGTTAAAATGTGCGCAAAACAAATAGAAAACACCTCTTCCACCTGTGAAGTTCTTGTGCCATATGCCAGGCTAGATAAAATTGGCAAACGGGAAACTTTTTGCTTCGTATCGAAGTTGCGGAGAAGAAAAAAAAACAGCTATGATCGTTATCGAGTTGCTGCTCAGGAAGTGTGAATGAATTGGATGTGGTTTACTATTATCTGTGGTTGGCATACTATTAGGTATTATCTGCCAGGATCGAATCTCGAGCAAAACATTTAGAACACACCACAATTGCTTGTGGAGTTTGTGGAATTTTATATTATCCGGCTATTCGGTTTTCAATTTTCCGTTGTGTGTTATTCTTGCAGCTTTTTTTAAATTATTTTCCTGATATATCCCTCCAGGTATGCCGAAAGATAAACCTTTTTATCATTTTGTAAACATTTGAAGGCGTAACATAATAAATACATTGCATTGCTAAACACCAATTGACAGGGAATTACATTAATCGTGGTACACCTGGCACGGCAAAGGTTGTGCCTGCGGCTAAAAAGACACGTCTGTGCGATTTCCGTCACTGAGCGCAAACGCTTTCGGTCGGTGTCATTGCGGCATTCACCACTGTACGGCGATTGTAGATGCCCCCGAAAACGCTTACCTCTGTGCGGGTACCCTTACAGCACGTGAGGAGGGCACATTTTGTTGCTTCACTTTTCAATTTCAAACGACACTTGAGTTCCTGCTACCAACAGTTGCCTGGCAACAGTTTGATACGGTTCTGCGACGGCGACAGAAGTGCTCGATTGGTATGCCATGGACAATTCTAGAGAGAGTGTTGGGGAAAACCGGGCAATGTAAGTTCATACAGGGAGCCAGAGTCTCTAGTCTACGGTGTGAAAATGTGTATGTTTAGTTGCTGTTTTTTTTTGCTTTTATTTTGCAACACACCGGAAACACCCCTTTTGCTAGGAAGGAGAGGCTATAAATTTTCAACATGACATTTTACGGCCACATACACATAACTCGAGGAGCTGTACACTGGCTAGTGGTATGGTTGTTTTTGTTGTTTGACCACAGTGGAATTGGGGACATGCTTCTGAAGACGTGTCATGGTCAGTGTGTGTGTGTGTGTGGTGTTTCCAGTAAAATTTTCAACACGTCCTGACGTGCGTTTGTCCAGAAATACATTGGTTGATAATGAAATTGATAAATGGTTACATGTCTTGTGTGCGGATTATTCCTTTGAATATTGTGAATAATTAATAGCCTGTAGCTAAATGAAATCAACCAGCAAACTTATTAAGCATTCTCTTATGAAAATTGCGAGCTTGCAATATATTGATAAATAATGTATAGAATTTACAACAAATAGCAACTTGAACTCTAACCCTCCGAGCGTTCGTGAACGCTGCAAAACACTTAAGCCGATGAGAACTTAATCTGCACAGACGATTTCTCCCACCATTAGCCCATTCGCTGCAGGTTGTGTAACTTTTAGTTGGTGACTTCTACACTACTGCGCTAATCTTTAACTTTTCATCAAATCCTATTCGTTCGACGGTCAACAATTTTAGTAGCAGCAGCAGCAACAAGAAATAAAACGACACGGTGTTGTGTACGGTGTGTGAAATGTAGCTTACGCTTTCTAGCTAAGCCTGGCAGCAAAATCCGCTCAATGGAACTTATTTTTCAGTGACTTACCGAACTATCGGCTGATAATTGGCTTCCTACTTCCGGGGTCACTACAAAGCAAGGGAGTATGTAGCTAGTGCATAATGCAGATAGTTTTTTTTCTTCTTCGTTTGGCGCTATCATTTAAGCCAATGAAGTACTGCATGAGTGAGTATGGAACTTGTTAGATACATCAATTGGCCTTCCATATTGCCCGAAACATATTTCTCAGCACAAGCTACTTATTACGATATTTTAATGACAGCAAATAGCTCTGAAAACCCAAATGATTATTAATAAAATCTACAGTTTCGGTAAATATTTCCCCATATTTGGTAAAAAAAACAACAATCAAAAACATTTAATGAAACTCTTCATAATGCTTCAGTCGTTAAACTTGTGCCAAAATGTGATCTTGCTGAATATTCCAAAATGGTATCGTATTTCGTATTGAAAGAGCAACATATTTTGGTCCAGCCGTGCTCTGTTGGTTAATTAAACTTTCTAGCATTGTGGTTAGCCTATCAGCTTACCAAATGCCCTTCCCGGCGCTTCTTGCGCAAAGAACGCAAACCACAAATCGACTGGCAGCGCTGTTTCGAGAGCTCAGTTCCTAACCCGCTCGTGAAGTATCGTTTTTGAAAAGCTAAACGAAAACGAACTCGTAGCGAGCTTTGTGGTTTGCTTTACTTGCTATGATTCTATTTTAAACATGGTGAGTAAGTTTAACATTTATCTCGTTCCTGTAGTTGGTTGAAGCGCTGAAAAATATTTAATCTATTTAAAATCTTGACAAAAAAAAAACAAATTCCTCAAAATTGGGAGTCCTTACTTCGCATGAACTGTGCGTTGAAATGGAAGCTTTCTCAAGAGCATAATTATTGAAATCCGACAGAGAGAAAAGGCAGTGGTTTTGGCCACCGATGTGTGGCACGCAAATAAGTATGATCGATATTTTCCCCTCCACTCAGCACCACCGATCAGCCCACAACCGACAAGCGTGTTGCTGCTACAAGCACATTGTTTGCAGCCAATAATTTGAAAGTCTGGTGTTGAGCTGGAAAATTCTACCCACTCAGTAGACACACATCCAAGCTTTTCGCCACGTTTTGGGGCGTTGTGGCGTTAGTTTTGGTTGTTCTCGTGCTGGTTCGTTTTTTTTAGTTTGGAAGACTATAAAACCATTCTCCGTAGACGTCTAGACAGGAGGATTTCTTGCGCCGGAGTCGTCGACGGGACGGCCAACCGACAGCCGTACAGTGGGGGTTTTCCGCTGGTGGCACAAACGTTGCTGAACGTTGCGAGAGAGTGGCACTGGTTCAACCAAGTCAGCAGTTCCGGGGTGGCTTCATTGGCTTCGTTTCGACACGGGATTATGTGTTCCCCGAATGGGTGACGCACTTCGGCATCTCGCACTCCGCCTTTCGCTTCGGAAGATGACTTCAATGGATAAATGAAAATGTGGCAAAATTTATTTTGTTTTCTGTTTCGCACCATTGTTGCATTCCATTCCGCTCCAGGATGATACGGGTCGGGGAGGAAAAAATGAACTTTTCCTGTGGTCATGGTATACAATTTTCTCCTTACTTGGCTGTATTATGCTCAAAGGAATAGTGACGCTAGGCACCGTGTGGAGACAGCACAAGGGAAGATAATTAAATTTTCCTTCCACTTGTTTTATGTAAAAATGACAACGTTTTCCTTTCTCGAAGGAACTCAGTCACGGTCGGTTTGAAGGTGTGCCTTTCATTTTCCATTTTTTTATTTTTTTCTTGTTGCCGTCGTTAACTAGCAGTGCATCGTTTTACGGCTCGTTGATTCTTTTGGAAACATCCATAAACTATTCCCGATGCAGCATGAGCGAGAGTGGGTTTTTCGGTTTTTACAATGTAATTGTTTCCCTTTTTTTCTTCTTCTTCTACAGCTCGCTTTTCCGAGAGCCAAACCGTGTAGTTCCACTGCTAGTTTGCGAACAGCGCCTGATAGTATTTGAAATTCGATAGTGGTTTCTTTGGTTAGTAAACCGCAGCCTGTGTTATAGTGCCAGAGTGGATCATGTATCACGTTTTAATGCTATCTACTTCACCCCTTTTACCCGCACACACTGATTTTCCATTACCGTGCGGGGATGGTGGAAAAGGTGAAAATTGGTTTCGGTAAAATTATGAAAGCTCGTATCACGTGTCCATGTTAATGGAGGGAAAAAAGCGCAACAAAAACAAAAAAAAAGCGCGAGCCACTCATTATCGGGGTACTCCGGTGCAAGATCAAAGCGCAACGGCCCATTATGTTTGTTTACAAACAAGCAAATAAATAGATGAATAAAGAAACAAATAAAAAAGGACCGGATTTCATTACGGTATAAACATGATTCCACCCCAACATATTTGATACCGTTGAGGATGTTTTATTGATCGTGAGTGCATTTCCGCTGCATACACACGCACGCCCATACCGACCGGTGAATGCAATTAGTGAATGTTTAATATTGCATCGGGTAGTGTATGGGCATGCTATTATCATACGCGGATAACGCAGTGTTGATCATCAATAGGTTGATTTTTTTTGTGCTTGCAATTTGTTCATGAGAATTTGTCATTCAGGAATGTTGTGCGTGCATTCGTGTAGCTGTAGCTGTCAATATGCAAATCATAATATGCGCTAAAATTCTTGCAAAATAATTATGTATGCAACGGGTGTTTGCTGTTTGATGGTTCGTTGCTGCAACGGTTCCCTTTTGCCTAACTCGACCATTTAGCTAAACGAAGCGTGTTGGTTGCCAATTTGATCGCACATCAGAAGTGAAAATTCATTGGTAACTTCCCATTACATCGAAATATTCACGGAATTTGTTAAAATCGTAGAGTTTTTGGTAAAGTAAACACCTAATGCGTAGTTAATGAGAAACAATTATGAAGCTTTATTTATAATCAAATATCAAACAGATTGAATTCTGGATGGATTTTCCGATTTCCAAAATTGTGCAAAATTGGTTTTCGAATTTGTGTATTTAGCAAAATTAGCGAATTTTGTAATTTTTTTTTTATTTATTTAACATATTTTACCAGGGGTATTAAAATAGCTCTTAAAATAGTAAACAATAAATATAATGGAGTTCTTAAAATTGTATAAGGATGCTGCAAAACACAAACACTTGAGATAGAAAGTTCTGGCGTACATTTACTCATATTCTGTGGAACACACCAAACCCTCTCCGAGCTATTGTAAATGAATAGCTATAGATGGAAGCCGATAAAGTAGACATGAGTCCTATCAGTTTTGCCTTGATTGAAACATTGCTTGCGCGCGCCCCCTGTCTGCGAATGTGAAGATTTTGCTAAGAATTGGTAATCCTACAAGTGATCCATTTCCAAAGCAAAAACCGAACCCCAACAACCGCATGATATCACGTGCAATTTTTGAAAAATCTGCCAAAGCGAATCTTTGAATGCGAAGCTGCAGTTTTATGGCCGACCCTATGCCCGTACCATTCACTCTCAAGATCTCCGGAGGGTTTAGGGTCGTTTTGGGAAAGATGGGCTCTGTGGTTCGAAGAACGGTTGAAACCGGTACTCTTTCGCTAATGTGCAGGGGAAAGGCTTTTCATCGTGTCGACTGAAAGAAAAGCACTCGACTCCAAGCAGATGGAGGCGCACGGATGGATTTTACGCTTCGGTGTGTGGCTTTTGGGAACGAGGGTCGTTACGAAGCCATCACACACTTTCCAGAAATGCTTTCGCACACGTGTTGGCTGAAATGGAGAATGTTAGAATTTGATTTCCACACGCCATGAAACGGTCTATTCGTTGAACGATCCATCTTCTGGTGGGTGGGGGGGTTGTTTTCGATGCGGTTTGCATTGGTGATTGAGAAGCTGCTGGTAATATTGATTTGGATATTGAGCTTTTCAGCACACTTGATGGATTACATGGGAATGGATACCAGCATAAACTCGAACGATGTTTTAAATTATTTTTTCTTTATTTTGTGAAATAAAATTAACATGATCGTTTTATTCTCTCGTTACAGGTATGTGCTTCAGGAATGATCGTTTAGAATAATTTGTAAGTATTTTTTTAGCAAAATATTAATTACATCTAATAAGGCGTAAGTTCAAAATTTTCATCACGAAAACAGCGGTTTATTAATAGCTTCTCGTTCATTTTTTTTTTTCGTTCATTCTCTAACCCGATTTTGCTGATAAACCTGGCCGTGCTGCTTTAATGCTACCCGAAAATCCCGAATCAGATGTACGGTGATGTATGCGGTCGAAGGTTTAGGCACAGTTAAGTGGTTAAGCAGCCACTGCCACTGTCTTTGTGCGGAGATGCGTATGCTTTCAGTCCAGCATAGAACGCATTCCCCAAAAGCGCATTCGAATGTGCAAGTGGGCGAGATGGGCGGACAAAGCATCCGATCCTGCCACCTAAGCCGCCTGTGCATGCAAAGGGGGGGAAATTCACTTAAAAGCACATTATCATCCCTCGGGAGTGTACGAGAAAGGCTAAAGTGCTGACGACGCTTGGCGCCCGGTGCCCGGGTGCCACATATCTGCGTGGAAGTCGTAGCCGGCAGACAGCGCGCACTGTTGGTGGGCACACTTGTTGGCAACGGCATATGGTCGCATCGTTTACGGGCTGACGGCTAAATGACGGTTAGCAGGTGTAAACAGTCACACAGGCTCGTTCTGGTGTCCACTGTTTCTTGTTTGTCCGCAGTGGCTTTTTGTGCAGCGTGCTTTCTTCGCTTACAATACCAGCGCACGGTGTTGGCCGGGCTGGCGTAGATAATGGGTTAGGAATTTTTGCAATGCTGGCATATGGAAGGGTGTGATTAGGTAAATGAGGGGTGAAATGTATATTATTTTTCATTTAGCTGTTCGTTAAATTACGTTTAATGATTAACTTTTGTGTGGTTTGTAAATTACTTTTTTCGAATGGAATTTGTATTAAGTAAAATGTTTTATTGTATTATTAAATTCAACAATTTTAAATTGGGAAAAAAACATTTCTAAAGTAGTATTATGTTCCCACTGCTTAATAGCCTACATAAAACCCACAATAAAAGATAATCTTCAAATCGTTCTGATGCATCTAAACGATCGACTTTGCAAACCTTCGCCCCCCAAAACTAAGATCCTAATGGTTATCGTGACAATAAAGACATCCCGCAAAGTACCAAAGTGTCCGTAGCCCATTGGACACTCACCGCAAGATAATAGCGATACATCTAATCTCCACATTAGCCACGACACGAGCATGTTTTAGTTAAGCAAATAAATTAGATCATTATCCCCTTTATAATAATTCCTGCATCGCGTGCTTCGGCGACCACCCCAACCCCCAACCGGACCTCACTAGCGCACTCCAACCCCGAAAGTCCATTGCCCACGGAGACAACTAATCAGACTTAAATCAGGGTTGTTAGCGCCAGGACAGTTTGCTGTCCCGGTCCCGGATTGCGAAACCCGTTGCATGCCCGAAACAATCCGTTTTTGCATGGGACGAAGGTTAGCTTTAGCTAATCCGTGGCACAACCCGAAAATAATCCCATTAATTATACAGCGCATGTGTGTCTCGGTGTGAGCTGCGGTAATCGTTTCCCTTCCCACCCCCCCGCACTCGGTGTGCGGGTTTCTGTCCCACCTCTGTACACCGAGGAGCCTCGAAAGCTCTGCTTTTTTCCCCTTTTTTACCGTGAGCCACCAGGCGCCCGCTTTTTCGTGCCGGACTTTCACTGAAGCGAAACTTTTCTCCGGGTCCGGGTTTGGTGCAGTACAGTACCGACGGTGTGTTGGTTTGAAATTGGAGCGCAATGATACGACTGGCTTTTAGTGCGATATTTACCATAGGACGAGATGAACACACACACAAACGCGCGCGCGACGGGACGTTTACTTTTCCACGCGCGTTGTGGAGTTTGCCATCCTTTACGAGGGTGTGTAGCATTGGAAGAATTTGCTGCTTTGACCGTTTTGGCGAACACTTCCGGCAGAAATTGTACCGGGTGTCCATCGGGTCCACGCGCTGTAATCATAAATCCCCGAATAAACATTAAATTTTTCATTCGAATGCTCACGGATGCTCTGTGCGCGTAGAAGGGTCAACTGACCGAATTTACTCGCGATATGATACGCATAAGTAAATAGTAATGTACCGTTAGTGTTATGCTGTCCATTCCGGACGTTGGTTTGCTTACCCATTACCGCTGGCTGCGTTACATACGGCCTTTTTGTTTGTTCGCGTTCTATCAACAACAACATAGATATAATGCTTCTATTGTTTCGAAACTAACGTTACAATGTGTGCAGCACAAGCAAAATAGACACTTTGTACATTTTGTAAATCAGGGTCAGTGCATAAATAAAGGACGGCAAACACTGGCCGTAGTTGATTGTAGTGCAAAATCATTTCAGGTGGAAAATGCGTTCACTGGCAGCAGGGCTGGTTAGTTCATCGCTTGTTTGAACAGCTGTTTGCCATAAATCAGCTTTTGATGTCTTTTGCTTTGCGTGTATTGTACAGGAAATGTAATGTAAACTCACTATTGTAGTTTTTCATTGCTATCAGCAAACATTACAACCTTGTTCGGCTTAACGTTCATGTAAAAATGAGCTTTTTATATTTTTAAAAGCTTCCTTTTTCGTCACAGTTAAAACATTTGTTTTATTTATTAAATGATCAATAAAAATAGTTTAAAAAATTAAAATCAGTGTTGTTTTTCTCAAAGTGAAGTAGAAAATTTGAAGTATTAACGAATAGAAAAAATACGTCTATGTATGAACAAAAAATTCAAAGACTTATTGATTATCGCTAGCACTATTTTGAAATCATCGTTGATTACAGGAACGATTAATTTAAAAACTATAACATTAAATAATCGACCATACGGCTACGTAGCCGTCATAATGGAACAAATAAATAAATAATAAACATATTAAATAATTCATAGTATATATGAAATGTAGTTCTCTGCATATTGTTTTTTAAAACATTACTTTATCTAATAATTAGGTTTTTATTTAAAAATCTGTTTCAGGGTCGTATGTATGTTTGTTATTTTTTTGTAATTAATTAGTTTTGCTTATTCATTTTTGAATAAATATAGAATAATATCCGGGTGCGTGTATGTAATGTTTAATAGTTTGTTGAAGTTATTGAAACAAATAAATACAATTTTTCTCATTTTTTTTTGCACTGTTATGCTCAATTCTTCTTGCTTAAAGTCTAACATATGTCAAGCTGTTAAAGCTCTTAGTTATGATACATTTTTTTTTTTGCTATAACAAAAGGTAGAACGTTGATCTCTACATATAAGCGTGATGAAAAGGCAATTCCAGTTGTGAAGAAAATACAACGTACTACGTCACAACCTTTGCCGAAGCATTCACGTCCGTTTTTCATCCTGGTTTACTACCGCTGCGTTTGGTGCCCACACACTTTATGTGGCCTTTGGGTGCGCATAGCTCACGTTGTGCATTCGCATCCGCTTTAGGCTAAATTACCCTGGGACGGCGTAATAGTACAAACGTGCAGTGGAATTTTTAAACATTACGCCCAAAGCTGAAGCACCCCGACACCAGACTTGATGCGTTTGGCTGACGTCAAACCGACGGGTGGGTAAGAATATTTTATTGCTCTCCTTCGCGGGCGTGTACGCGCATGTATTTGCCCCGCGGCTGTGGGTTTGTTCGCGTGAACAAACGATCGACGAAAAACACAACCCCGGCAGGAGCTGGTAACGATCCTGCACCGGGGGAGTCACGGGAAGGGCAAAAAAAGAAGCAAAAGCTCCCGGGGAAAAGGGGCTAAATTTCCCACGCGATTTTCTCACGCCGGAAGGTGCCGTCGACCGGACCTAACCATCGACAAATTGCCAACTGGCAGCGTTTGCAGCGGTAGGTAGGCTGTACGCTCGAGGTGGTAAATTTTGTTGTTTTATTTCAGATTCGTTTTCCTATCATTTCCTTGCCGGTTCTGTGTACACCCAATCCAATTCACAGTGGCAATCTGTTCTGGTTTTTTGACGGTGTGTGTGTGTTGTTGCTCTATTTTCTACACCTTGCTTGGCTTTATTTGTGCGCACATTGGGGGTTTTGCGTTCTTTGTGTAGCTATCAGCTCTCGATGCCACCTAGCAGAACGGGATGATGCGTGTTTCAACAACTCATCAGCAAGCGGGAAGGTCAGCGCAGAGACGGGGTAGGGGAGCCGGTTTGCTTTGGAAAAGTAAATATTTGACATCACACGCATCCAACCGTTTAGCATACCCGCGTGAGTTCCGGCCAAGGCTTTGGCGTAAGGCACGAAACCATTTCCCTTTCCGTTGCGCCACAGCAGTAATTGGCGTTCGTACGCAGGCAGACGTACGAACGAGAGCTGACTGATGAATTTTAGATCACACGTTGCTGCACAGTTTGATGTGTTCCGGCACCGCCTGGTACTGCTTTCCCAGCTGCTGTCGTGTGATGGTTTGTTGTCTTTGAGGTTGTTAGGGATATTCCTTTTCAGTGTTCGGTGGTATGGTTGATTGCAGCTCGTGATAAATTTATCGCATGTGCATGTGCTTGCCGTACTTTGATAGCCACCGGTGTTGATCAAAAGGACAACTTTTTACGTTGATAAGAATCGCCTTAAAGTATGTTTTTCAAAATGCATTGTTTGTGTTGTCCTGTGGGTGCAAATCCTGTGATTTTATTAATGAATTATATGATAAGTTGATAAAGCACTAGGTGTTTGCTGTAATGTAATTGAAGGTATGTATTATTTCTTATTTCTTGAATAATGCCTTGAAGATATTGGGAGATATTTACTTTTCCAAACTATCTTGTTGTCATCTGTCCGATAAGCACTCGTGTAATTTCGTACTTCAAGAGAGAGTTCTTAACTCTAGTGTGGAGCTTAGTCACAGTAATCAAGGACCTTATGTGTTTAGGTTAAGCATGGATATTTGTAGACAACACAGTTACACTGCAAGATCCAAAAATTAGCCTTAGGTAGACCAAAGCTGCAATTCCAGGTAATCTTATAATACAAACTACGTCTAAAGGATGTCGCACTCTCGTAATCTGCGTGGGATTTAACTAGGTGATCAGAATTTTAGAATCAGTTTCCATTGTCTTGGAGTCATCCTGTCCCTAGATGCCAGATGTCCCAGAGAACCAAACATTAAAAAAAAACTTGGAAAGTGGTCTTATACACAAACCTCTCGACTGCTCTTCTTCCAACATGCAATTCCAAGAGACAGTGGGCAGGATAAGCTTGGGTTTGGGTTCAATTTGCGAAAGGATGCTGAAACAACGAAAACCTCAAGATCTGCTCAAAACCATAAACATTTGTGTTCAATTTTAATTAACTTAACTATACATTATAACTTTAAATGTCATGTTTGTTTCAAGTTATCATATGTTTTATGAAAATCCAATTATGTGATCTCTGCCTATCAATACAATTTCATGCATGAAAACGCTTCAGCACACTTTCGCGCAAGGCCATTGTGCATGAAATGAAAAGAATATCGATGAAACTCAGGTGGATTTTAATCTATACATTTAAATTCTGAAATGGACTGCAGCCGTCATGTGCTCCACAAAACAAAAACGCGCTGGCGATTGAGAGCGAAAGTAAAGCCCCACTGAATGGATCATTTGGAAAGCAAAACAAAATCTGTTCCCTTCCCAACTCCACCATATAGCTAGCAGATTAACATCAATTGCACGCGCACACGGCGAAGAAAGGTAAAAAGAGCATTAAAACCTTTTTTCGGTGCAAACTGCAACGCGTACGTACTTTCGAAAAGCGAAGTGCAAATCTGATACACATTCTATCGCCTGCCCCGGTCGCCTAGGCACAATTGCAAACCGAAGTGCCAATGGTAATAAAAATGAATTTCCAATAAAAATGAAAATAAGCTCTATAATGAATAAATAAACGCACCCGGTCGAATAAGCATTTTCTTTCTAGTGGGCTGGCTTGGTGTGGTGGGGTGGGGCAAAAAAAAAAAACACGCGAAAAGTGTGATGCTGGAGTGTTAAGTGGAACTGGTTTTTTGTACAAACTAGCATAAAATGAAATGGCAATCTATATACATGCACACAGACACATTAAAAGGTGTGTTTCAGGTAATATGTTTTTTTTGTGGCTTCTTTGTACTGCCCGCCATTACTGGTCATCTTAACGCAATTCGGTTAAACTGCAATGGGCGAAAGGTTGGTGCAAGAGCGTTAAAAATAAAAAGGAACAACCTTCGATCGATTACGGACGGAAACTTGGGTATTGGTGACGAACTGAATATCGGTTTTAATGTACCTTTTCAATTTTATGTCGCTTTTCCAATTGAATATCCTTGTTTTCGGTGTTAAGTGGCACTCTCTTCTTCGCGCTGCTTACAGTCAGTGCGTTACTGGGGGTGAAAATGTACCACAAAATAAACTCCGTCCGAGAGCTGCTTTTGGGTGGTTCATAAAAAAAACCCGGCAAGCACGAACGGTCTATTATTTTCATGCAAATGCGTCTATCAACGTGAATCATGCACACAAAAAGGGGGCGGCAGAAACACAGGTCTGCGCAACAGGTTTGCGACAGAAAACCAATTTGTGCATATTTTGCGGCTGAGTTGAAAGAATTTCATCCTTCGGGGACCGTACAAGGAAGCATCCGGTTATTTGGTCCTGCATTATGTAGGAAATAAATTGGAATAATTCCAGCACCCGGGGACCGTTTTTGTTCGATATTAATTTTATGAGCCTATGTGGTGCAGAAACAAAAATGAAATTCCAATTTATTTCTTTTTGTCTTACCTTTTATTGGTTTAAAACAAAAAACTGTTAAATCATTTAATAAAATAATTGTTTTCACCACTTCAACTCAAAACAATAAATAATATTTTATGAAACTAAAATGAAAAGTTAAAATAAACTATTTACTTCATTTTTCCATTTAATTGGATAAAATCAATTAAATTGTTCGAATAAAAAAGCTTCATCTCACTGATTGCGCATAGTTACTGCACTGCAAGTGTGCAAATTCGGTGAGCGACTATAATTTAGCGAGACACCTGTAAGTAATGACTTTGATTGTGTTTATGTGCTGCCCCAACTAACTCACTAAGTGAGTGTGACCGCTTGAACAGAGGAAAGGACATCCATATCTCCTCTCTCTCTCACTCTCTATTTATCTCTCCCTTGCCATGTTTCTCAATCACGCTAAAAAGGGCCCATCCAGACCGGGAGGGGGGGAGCCCACTGTAAATAGGGTTTGCTCTCCTGACCGCGTTTTTGCTCCGTCTGTGCGGGACACGATGTACCATTGCATGCCCGTGCATCCAATAAGTCTTTCAATTAAAATCGTGACAATAGCAGTGCATAGCCCGGCTCTTGGCAGGGGAAAAAATGGGGGAACCTAACCTCGGTCAACAACAAAACCCGGGTGCCTTGCTAGTGCTATAGCTGAGCACGAAACCACGGAACCAACATGACCAACCTACTAACCGACAGCTCTATGGAGCGTCGGCTATGTGTGTGTAATGGTGGTCAAAAGCAATCTGTTACAGCACCGGAAACTGCCGGTCAGCATCGTTCGCATCGTTTGTAACAGGGGGGTGCCAGCGAGCACCCATGGTTAGATCAATTCAATTTTGGCCAATATAGTTTTTTTTTGCTTTGCTTTTTCCATCCAATCTCCAATCTTTCCGAACACTCCATTTCTTGCGCGTCAAGTGCATTGAACATCAGCGGGCATCCCGTGCGAACCGGAGATCGCTAAACCAGGATATATATAGATATATATGCACCGGGGCCCGGTACCCGCCGATGGCTGACGCTTGGGGTAGTTTATGCGATAATAAAACCCGAAAAAAAAAGGGAGAGCATATGCTGGTATCTGCCCATCTATCTGCTGTGTGCTGTCAGTAGCGATGTATAGTACGGAGATAGCCACATGCATCACGCGATGCGATCATTGGTGCTAATGCTGGAATGTTTTCTAGGTGTTGGGCCGGCGATTTTTTTTTTGCTCACTTTTTCAGCCACCATTATTCTGTGGTGAATTGATTTTTCTTTACACGTTTCCTCGATTTACTCAATGGATTTTGTGATGTTGTGTACGGAACCGGGTGCAATTTAGTTCTTTTCCCGTTGCATTGGGTTTGATTTTTGTGGTAATCTAAAGGAGGAATGGTGAGCAAACTTTAGATTCATATGGTGTATTATTTATCTTGCTCAGTTTCTTCAGCTGATTGCAGAGGAGCCTCGTGGAGAACACTTTGGAACTGTTATGGGTAGAAGATACCATTTTTGCTAAATGTATTAAAAATGTATTACGATATAGACTTAGAAACTCGAAGAACGACAACGAAGAAACTCACTCCAATTTGGTCAAAATGAGGACTAAGTTTTACAATTCAGTACTCAGAATTTCTAGAGTATCTGTTATAACATTGTTCTGCAGTTTTCGTTATGCGTTCTCTATATATTTTGGAATTCAGATACGTCTTCTACTATGACGAATTGAAGAATCAAGATATAAAGTTTGTAGCAATCATAAATTCTGAAGACTTTACGTCTCGTAAATACTTACTTAGTTGTCATTATGTGAGAGCCTTTCCTCTGCAGGAGTAAAAGTTGGATCATCATCAACACCTTTCATCAGAACTTCAAAAGAGCTTTCTGTTTCTTATCTGCTACATTCTTCTTTTTTTCCTTTTAGTTTTATTGTGTTAAGTACTCTTTTATATTCTTTCTTTTTAATATAGGTTATAGTTTCCTTGTAAACACTCACGAAGAAGAACTTTGTTTACGAGTATCAAAGTTTCTATTTATTTTACTAAAAAGACGTCATCCTCAACGAATGTATTATATCTTCTACTAAAGATTGAAAATGGAGCTTCAAGAAAGAACCAGTATTTAATTTCTCCTGAAATAATGTTATGCTTTCTATATTCCCGAAGTCAGTCAAGAGATTAACTGTCTCATTGTGTTCTAAGTGTGTACATTAAAATAGACAATAGCTCCATTTCATCCAGAAACAGCAACTCCGTTTGTTGGTCCGATTAGTATTATCCCTCTATAAACCTCGCTAGGACAGGCTCGGACCACAACCTGTCAGCCGTCATATACAGTCACTCCCTGGACTCGTCCGGCGGTAAGCTTTCACTAGCCAAGTGGCAAACGCTGCATTCCACACCATCAGAAGACACTTGCGCTGAGTGAGAAATTTATGAAATTTTCTTCATTCTACCCTCCAAGCGATACTGAGCGATAGTGCCGAAAGCCAAGCGAATAGGCCACTTGCTGTCGTGCTAGAATGTATTTCCCGTTTTTTTTTTTTGGTCTTCTATCACATCATCGCCTAGCACTGGCAAATGAGAAAGCGTACAGCAGGATAACGAAATATCCTGCAGATAAAATATACGTCGAAGTGACACTTTCCACGCGAAAACTCGCCGCCCCAGTATCGAGTTTCCGGGCGTCTGGATCGACCGTGGAAGGATGGGGCGTAACAAGTGCGCGAATGCACCGGCGAGAGGATGTCGATGCGTTCCTCCCGAGGTGTAGTTCGCTCCTGCCACCGGCAGTTCGTCCAAGTATGCGAGCGTCTTTACCCGTTCGTTCACTTCACAGTTTGTTGAAACGAAAATTAGTTCCATTTCAACACAAGCTTCCAAAGTAACGTTCGAGGATTATATCCAGGGACCAAACGGTGTTAAGCGGATAAGCGAGTATCTGTTCGCAGCTCGAGTGCGCCACCCGAGCGGTGGGCGGATAAGAGGAACGCAATGAAACGATGGGGACATTTTAGTGAATGCATGAAAAGATGCACAATTTATAGCATGTCTCTCCGCCTTTGGTTGGGCGGGGAAGAATAAAAAAATACCCTCAAACCCCTTTTTTATGCCGTTCAATCTTACGATCCTCCTGGCCAATTTCCATACCTACACACACACAGAGCCGCTTGGCTTTATGTAGTACCTTTTTTTTTGTTGCGCCCGTTTTCTGTGCTGTAGAGTACCGGCAGTACACTTGCTTCAAGTGAGCAGCGCCGGTACGCTCACTTAAAGTAATGAATTTTTTATGCAAATTGAATAAATTTCTTTGGATATAACGCCTCCCCCCGGTATGTTGAGAAGATTGGGATGGGATTTTATGTGTTTTTTTTTTTTATTCCTCTATAATGTCAACTCATTCCAATGCAAAGTGGTACTCACTGTGCGATATGATCACTGCACACAGTTGAAGGGGCTTTTTCTCTGTTGAAGTGAAATGCATTTGGAAATGCACTTTTGATCACTCGTCGAGATAATGAACGGCTGTGACAACGGGAAAGTTGGATGGCTTTCGACGGAAAAATAATTACCTTTTTTCCCACCAGTTTTTATTATTTTCCGGTTATTCAACATGTGTAGTTTTGGTTATTAAAACGCATTCTTTGTATAATAATAAAATCACACTTAAAGGGATTTAAAAAAACCGGAATGAAACATGTTTCCATCCTGAAAACTTTAAGTTTCAAGATAAAATAAATTATATTTAAGACTTCCACGACTCCTCCAAGCTTCTGATTATCTTCCTTCAGCAGTACGTC
The DNA here is from genome assembly GCA_000473375.1 of Anopheles culicifacies. Lineage (NCBI taxonomy): Eukaryota > Metazoa > Arthropoda > Insecta > Diptera > Culicidae > Anopheles > Anopheles culicifacies. The sequence continues at coordinate 4,726 of AXCM01002013.1, read as the reverse complement.
CTTAACCTCAAAGAAAAATACATATATCCTTAATAGACCGCCGTAGGCGTTTCATCGCAACAAAAAACGCTTGATGCGATGTTTATCAACAACACAAATCAAACGGATATGTTAGGTGTTTCATCCTGTCGAACTTCTTCCTGTCGTGCCCGGTAACATGCATCATTGGAAGTGTGTGCCGAGGCTTTATCTTTTCCTGTCTAAGGTGCTAGGTATACGTACGTGCGTATCCGTTTTGAAAAAAGACCCGGCAAGTGACAGAAACCTGAAGAGAGAAAGACAGTTATCGATTCGCACATAGGAAAGGAAATTTTTCAAATTTGATTCACTCATTCGTTCGATGGAATTGCTATATCATTAATTTTATATTTTTGTAAGCCATTTTAATATTTTTGGTGTCTCTTTCACACTGTCAAGGACCAATTTTTTTTAAATAATCCCGCATAATAAGACACGATTTGTTTGGAATTGAAATACTATACACATTCGCGTCGTAGCACGCAACAATTTAATAAATCTTCTTTTCGCTTTCCTTTAAGCACTCGTCAAACATCACGGCATCGAATGTTTGATGTACACTTCTGAACATGATCAATGCTCGCTTCCATTTGCCGATCAATCATCGCCGAGCCCCACAGTGAACGCAGAAAAGACAAATTCAAATCCTATCGATCGATATAGCCCACAAATCTTGCTGGCGATGGGAAAGCGATCCCTTGCGGCGACAGCACGACGGAGGGGGGCCGAATCTTTTGTCCCACTTTTTGGATTCACGCTAGAAAACGCCCAATTTCCACCACCCAAAAGTTCATTATCTTCACTCGTTTATCTATTGACACAATGCGCTGTCGGTAGCGACAGGGTACCGGTGTGGGGCGGGGTGGTCGTTCACTACTTCACTCACTGTTTCTGTTAATATTTTCCCATACTTTCGGTTTGCCCATCGGCGGGCGTCATCCATAAATCGTTGGCCACGCGCTACTAGCTACCAGAAACCCCAATGAATAGCAGCCTTTTCCCCGTGTGAGTGTATTTTTTAAAAATCTTTTTGTGTTTTGTTTGTGCACTCGCTCGTTCGTTCCCGTTCCCGCACGGAACAGTTGCATGAGCAACAACACATGTTCGTGTATGTCGTGCACGCGAAAAGCCACACCGAAGTTGGTGTGCACGCACCATTTTCTGATTGATTTATGGCCGCCCGGAATCTGCTCGGGAAGAGATAAAACTTCGTCCGAAAGCGACATTTGTCTCGTGGTCGGTGGTAGATAGTCAGGAGGCTTTTCTAGCGCTCCGGGGCATGCGAGGGGAAGATGCGGCCGGTTTTGCGATTCATCTTCATTCGCGCGCTCGGTTTCGGAATCAGCCTGTCAACCGATGCGATGATGGTGATAAAGATGATGACGGTAAGCGTGATGATGAATACGCGGGTGTGCAAATTTTCACCGGGCCTCAACGGTTGCGTATTACAAGTCACTGTACTCGCGTACGCTTGTGAAGGAGCGATGGAATTATGGTCTAGAAACACAAAAGATGTGTGGTATTCGCTATAAAATATGGTGGTAGGTGTGGCTTAGCAAACAAGAGTTGACCTTAAAACAGGTTCGGTAAGAGAGAGGGAGAATCATGGAAGAGATATATCCTTATATAAAAAAAGAATTATGAAAAATAAATTCATGTTGAATTTTATGACTTTTCCGAAAATTATGGCTTCAGAATTGTTATCTGTGGAATCTCATAAATATTCAGATTTAGTATGAATCAATCGATCAAAATAGGATCATTTTAAAAGTATTTTATAAACCTTGAACTACTTTTGCATTTTAAATCTTTCCTAGAACTGGGAAGGCGCATCAATATCACTTTTCCGATTAATTTTAGTCTCAATTGTATTGAATTAACATTAAAATATTATAAATACCAATAAAACCCCTCACAGCTTTCTGAACACGTTCTGTGCGCAACGGGAAGCAGCCCACTTTGGTTTGATCCTGTTCTGCAAAATTGGAACACCCCAGGTGGGGGAGAGGGTGGCCACAACAACCAAAGCACCAGCAAAAGATCCTACCGTGACGACAGATTATTTATTTTTATGCATTTTCAACCATAATCCCTTTCGATCGGTGTTTGGCCGAATTAATCCCAATTTGTTTTACCATTTACCAGACGTGCACATGCTGCGGTGGATTCGGTCGGTGGCGGAAACATGCGTTCTCCAATTATCGTGTGCAGCCTTTATTTGTCCGCGCAAATTGGCGACAGCGGATGGATGGATGGATGTTGCGGGATGGTCTGGGAAAAATCAATCGGTAATTGGTAATCCGAAGGTCACGTTGAGCTTTTCTTCGCCCGTCGGTCGTGCCGGGGTGTTGATTTTCTGGGCCACCGATGGCATTAAGCAAATTAAATGTGCTGTAATCGGATCGGAAGCCGACCGTAATGAATTCAGCGTGTCTACCGCCGAGACTGCACTTGTCATGTGCGTCCGGGGTTTTCTGTGACGCTTCATGCTTTGCTACCCCAGGATGTATGATTGCAAATGTCGCAAAAAACCTGGTTACGGGTGTATTAGAGAGATGTGATGTGTGCATGTGTCGAGATGATTTGATTTTTTGCGTCATGAACGTCATGGGCCGGCTCCGGTGCATTCGAGGTACACTTCGCAGTGAAAGGATTGCTAATCCCAAATGCAACGGCTCTAAAAGGATAAACGATACGTAATTGGATTATGTTGGCTTAAATGAATTAACGTATCACGCAACCAGAAATAGATGATCTTTCCGAACACGTATGCAATCACGTGCAATCGCACAGGAAGCTTCGAATGGAGATATAGCTTTAAATACTCGAAAATATTGAATTCCTCTTCAAGATATTTTCTTTTTATAAAGCATGGAACTTCGCATATAACTTTAAATACTTTAACATCTGGAATCTTTTTTATTGAGTAGAATAAAATTAAACAGCTTAAGTCAATCTACTCGTATTTAATATAATAAATAGATTTTTGTTGTGAAAAACATGTTTAAAGGTATTTTGCAATTTGAAGAATTTGTCTTTTGAGGTATTCTGGATTTCCTAACTTAAAGCACGCAGAGTACTTTAAACAGAGAATTCCAAAACAATCACTTGTTCAAGGGACATCTGATCCTTGATCCCTCGTTTGACTCAACAAAGTCAACGGTCTATAAATGTTCATTATTCAGGATCTTCGTTCCAAGCATCTGGAGAGTAAGATAGCAAAAGGACTAGAAATATTAGACCAAATGATGGATCTCAAATGTCTAAGAGCACACCAGGCGTCCAAGAGCGGAACTGTGAATCTTGTAGTAGAAATGGAATTAGTTCCTAGATTTTCCCCGAAGATCATTGCATCAGAAACACCAGATATAGGATGTTTCAGACGATGAATGATCATCTCGTAATTCTTCAGATATCACCATAAGGATAAAAAAGCCTTTTTATATGGAAATTCCGCCCAACAAAATAGAATACGGTGTCATCTGTTTAATTATTGTACGACAATATTTCAGCGCTACCCTAACCACCAGTAGTGTTATTACAGCATGATGCAACGATTAGCCTAATCAAGCAACAGCCTGTTATGATTCACGTTTGACTCCCATTCCCAGCAGGACGATATTGGTAATAATTCAATCCACAAATTGCTACACAATCACTTCCCCCAAAGCCCAACCTGCCAGCGCCATATCCTTATTAGAATGGTGTGTATTAACCGAGCCCGGCTCAACGAGCCGTGCAGTGTGCGGTAGGTTGGTTGCGGGTGGTTATTTTATTTACCACGGAAAACGCACACTTGGTGGAACATGTCGCGGAAATTCCATAAACTATCTATTGTTTACTAATAGCGGATGTGTGCCCACCAATAAAGCACACTGGCAATCCTCACCGATATTATCTCGTGGTAGTTGTGGAGCGTGTGAGTGTAAATGGGTGGGAAAACACAACGAAACCGTCGGTATCCGTTGTCTGCTGCAAGCCGCCAATAATAACACCGTGCCGGTTCATCACCTTTCGTGCGATTGCGAAGCGGAATTGTTTGGCCATTGTTTTTTTTTTTGTTGTTTCTACCGGTCCCAACACGTGAATGTGAATGTGGAAGAGAGCACCCTCCATTTTCCGTTCCGGCTTTCCATCAACGCGTGCTGTCAACCGTGTACTGCTACTGGTGCTCCATTGCGTGCTGAGTTTCAAATGAACTTACGATGATTTATGTTCCGATCGCATATTGGTTGTGGAATAATAAATTAACTTTGCAACACATTCGGGTATCCGAAACGATCCGTATCCGCTCGTACCGAGTTAGCCGTAATGGTCTTTGCCGGAGAGAACCTTCAGTGCTCTTTTGTGCGGAGCTATGTTCGGTTGACCGGTTGTCGCGTTAATATGTTACACTCTGGAATGGATGTTATTATGCTTTTTAACGTTGCACATTGAGTATGGTTGACTCTTTTTTTTGTGTGAAAAGTTTTAAACCTCCATCTCTGTTCTGTCCGATACTTACATCTTGATGTAAAATTTTGAACTCCATTCGTTCATTCATCGCCTTTATTTGAAACTAAGAACTGGAAAATGCCTAAAGTTATGCAATTTGCAAGTATTAATTTATTTTTGCAATATGCTAAGAAATTAAGTTGTCATTCCTTATTCATTATGTTCTCAGTACTTCAAAACATTTATTTTATTGATCTGGTGTATCTACTATTTA
>AXCM01002012.1:0-33339 GCA_000473375.1 Anopheles culicifacies | reverse complement strand
GTACGGATTCACGTTAGTAGCATTCCAGCTTCGCAAACGAAACAAAACAAAAGGCAGATAAAGGCAACGGGAAATGGCAGAGGGAATTAGTAGTAATAAGAGGAATAGGGGAATGGTTCGTGCTTTTAGTTGGCGATAGCTTTCCAGTGCATTATTAGCTTCCTTGCATTTTATTTATAGAGGACGTACTTCCGTTTGCAGATTGTTTTTTTTTATTCCGTGTGCACGCTGGCAAAGCCACATTCTCCTACCTTGCCAAATGTTTTCGGTTGTGCATAGTTTATTATTAATAGTAGACATTACATTCATTTTGCGCTGGTTACTCTTTTCCGTCGGTGTGGATTCACCGGGGCACAGAGGACGGAGAGGAATCGTACCAGATTAGAACGCGTTGTTTTGCGAAACAGGTTGTGGCAGCCTTATAGCTACGAGTACGATTATTTACTAAAGTAATATGCCTTACTACTGTATCATTTCATACCAAAAACGATGCGCTTTCAACGCCAACACACAAACACACGCTAGTATTATTACGTTCAGGGCGGTTTTTACCGTTTTCCGTGCTTTTCCGTTTAGTATAGCGCTTTTCCACTTTCGTTTCCTAACTTCCTCCTTCCTGGGGGGATTCACTAGCTCTAGCAAGCAAGCAAACAAGCAAGCAGGCCAGTGGCAATGTGCAAAGACTGTGTGCGTGTGTACTAAGAGTAATTACGACGCGTTTTGCAATGCATCGAGGGTATAGCAAGCTTCATCAGACGAACTGGGGGCGTCTACCATAAACGATAAGAACATATGATATAATCGATTCGACGAGAAAATTTATAACGCCACCACCAGCACCACCGTGTTAAGGCCTCGCGGATAGGACGGATAGAGCAAAATAAGGTCCGAATATTTACGGGAAGCGGAAACACGCATACCACGAAAACCAAACCAATTCAGCTTATTCGGTAACACAGAACATTTTTGACCAATTCTGTGCCGCCGGCCGCAAGACGGCGTTTCTGGATGGAACCACGGTGGCAGATACGTTGAGACGTTTAGGTAATTATAAATATATATGATGATGATACTTGCAGCAACAGGTGGATTTAATAAATAAAACAATTGGCAGCTCTCGTGTATAAAGGCGCTTTTTTGGGTGAGAATTACTGAACCACGCGATAACGTGCGAAAGAAGGAACGTGTTCGAATAGATATGAATGATAACAGCGCCTCTGGTGGTAATTTTTATAACTTCCGAACATTCCGTGACGAAAATATAAATAGTAGCCGTCGGAGTAGTACGCTCGGAGCAGTGGCACTGCAGTTATGAAGGACATCCGAATGTGGACAATCGATCGAATACCACATTTACATTTCCGGAAGATTTAAGATATCGTATCGACCAATTTTTTTCCACGAAAATGGCCAATTTGGACGCAGTTGGCTCATAAAAATAGAACCATATGGCATAAACCGCGATGTAAACAATGGATGACAGTTGAACTGTCACAACAGAGCGCGAAATTGCGCGTATTTTTGTGTTGTGCATTTGCTTCCCTGCGTATGGTTGCGTTTGTTTTGTGGTAAAATCTTTAGCGAAATAGTGAATTCGAGCCGCACGTGTACGATTCGTCCCGTTTGTGGATACAGTAAGTGCCCTTAGCCATGGATGCAGAGCTGCTGAAAACGTGTCACCGTGAAATTGGTCACATTGTGTTCGATGCCAATGAGAAGGTAGGGTGAAATGGTCCGCATCATAAAGGCAGGAAAACATTAAAAGTACGCTTATTTCGACTTGTTTTCTAGATTACTACACGACGAATAAGCAATACGTGGAATCTGGATTGTAAACAATCGTTGGACATTCTCCAGAATTGGCTAGAAGATCAGAAAGGCGAAAAGAAGCTTTCGTTGGAGTATGTAGTTCGTGGCATCGATAAAAATGGAAACGTTTTCATCACTGTACGTAAACACAGTTTGGACAGCGTTGGCTAAAAGTCTGCTGGGTTACAATTGTTTAACGATTTTTATGTTTCAGCTGGCGAATGAGCAGAAAACGAAAAGGGTGTGTGAACTTTACCCAAAGTGCTCGAAAATGCTGTATTCAGTGGAGATTGCGTCGGATGTTAGGCCATTGAATGTGTCGAATGATAACGAGTTCAGTGCTATCAACATACGGCTGAATTCTGAGAAACGCCAGCTAGATACTGGTTCATCACAGCCAGCTCAAACCCCACCGCCAGCTCCAGTGAAACAAGACGCGAAACCCGTCAAACCGAACATGTTTTCCATGGCCAGTAAAGCGCCAGTGAAAGAGCAAAAACCTTCACCACCTTCAACGCCGGCAGTTGTGAAAACGGAACCAAAAACGGCATCACCACCGAAAGCTTCCCCGAAGGTTCAATCACCGAAAAAGGAAACGAAGAAAACTGTCACTACAGGGAAGGGTGCTATTTCATCGTTTTTCTCCTCGAAACCCGCACAAACTTCCGCTCCCAAAGCTCCCGTTAAACAGGAACCACAATCTCCCGCTCCAAAGGTTCCGGAACCAGAAAAGAAACCGGAACCAACGAAACAGGAGGAAAAATCACGCAAAAGAACCATCACTGATGACGAGGCGACGGAGGAGGATGAGGAGGTCATTCCAAATACACCCCAGGAGGACAAGAAGCGGAATGATGGTAAAAAGCGCACAAGCAAACCATTGCTACAGCGCAAAAAGCAATCGAATCCGTCGAAGAAATCACGCATACTGCAAATTTGCGATTCCTCCAGCGATGAGGAAATGGATGGGAAGGAAGCTGCAGAGCAGCGAAGTGAACGTTTGGTGGAATTTGATGAAGAAATGGCGGAACCTGGGCCAGAGAAGGAGGACGCTCGGAAATCGCTCTCCCCGGAGAAACCCGTCGAGAATGATTCGAACAGTGTGAACCGGAATCGGGGTAAGGTTAAGAAGCTGGTTACCAAAACCTTCACCGATGAGAAAGGCTATTTGAGTAAGTTTTATAAAAGAAAAGGTTCTATTGAGGGTGACGCGTAATACAAATCACATTCTTCATTTGTTTTTTTTTTTGCAGTTACTGTTAAGGACTATGAAATGGTGTCGGAAGACGAGTCAGCGGGCAATGGTGTGGAAACAGAAATGGCTGCACCGGCGGCCACAAAACCTAAAGCCGCGCTTGGCAGTAGCCAAGGAAAGGGGCCTTCCGCAGAGAAGAAGGCCACACCACCAACGCCGAAAACGAAGCAAGGCTCAATTATGAGCTTTTTTGCGAAGAAGTAAAGCAGCTGGAAAGGAAATCTCTACCCGTACAATAAATCACCCTTTAATGGTCCTTCTGCACTTATGTGTCGGTCTCATGTTTTGCCCTCGGGTATCGTAGTGTGCGTGTGCAACTACTGTACACGAAACCGGTCCGAATGTTGTCTCTTCCTTTATCCTTCCATCACTCCATAGAGCCCATTTAAATCCTATTATCTGTAGCGACGCCTCCGAGACTAATAGGGGCACCTGTACCCGATCATTCAGTTCAGTTCTTTCGTAACGTACATCCGCAACGAACGTGTGCGTACGCATCAATGGAGGATGGCCGTGCTGTGGATTGTAGGAATGCTAATATCTGCCTGTGCAGGACAGGTGTTAAACGAAACATACGGTGGCCTTCCAAACCAGGCCCAAACGGAATCACCTCCAACGCAGCTGGCCCAGTGGAACGCACTGAAGCGTTACTCAATGTATTACGGTACTTCGGGAATGCAAACAGCATTGTCCAATGTGCAGGCCAACAGTGACTCACTTTCATCACGCATGTAAGTACGGCATGGTGTATCAGCCATCAAAGATCCGCGATATTAACGAGTGAATACTTTGTTTTTGCAGGACATCGGGCGTTGTTGGTGGAATCAAGATCATCATCAGCTTGTTCCGACTGATTGGTGATTTTCTGAGAAAGTTCGGTTCCGAGATCCGGGTGGCAAAGTGTCTACTGATGTATTCGCTCACATTCCAACCGCTCAGCTCGAAGATTGCCGGCGGTACGATACAGAACTGGTTGGCCGGTTACTTCGGTGCGGAGGATGCGCGTGATCTCTATCGCTTCCTGTCCCGCAACCTGTTCGCCCAGCTTGGTCTTTCGGCGGATTAATTGAGAACCTCACCGCTGTTTGTTTTAAGTCAGAAAATTGTATTACACTTTATTATAGTTTAAATCGACGATGTCCCTAGCGGACGTTTATTCGTTCGTAGACTAACAACACTACGGTTGAACGAATCTTTGCTACACATAGTAAATATATGCCTACATATCATTTAGATCACTAGCTGCTGCTGTCGCTGCTGCTCATCCGTTTTCGCATACGCTTTGAACCATTTGTCATCCTTCCTTCCTTCTTTCGAACCACATTCGTTCGTTCTAATTTGTAATTGTCGCGTTCCAGCGGAATAAAACAGTGGACAGTGTACTAAGGCGAAAAGTAATAGTAAATAAGTACACGGTTCTGTACACGCTTCATCGGATCACGATCACGAAACGCCTATCCTCCGTCCTATCTAACACATCCTAACCACACACTAATAACTTAAGGAGTGGCGCAGTGGCATAGATATACATTTGATAAAACACGTACATAGTAAACATAGTCGAGAGGATCATCCGATAGGGCAGTAGACAGCGGTATAGCAAACCGATGTTCAGGATCGGCTAATAAACGTACTTGGACAATACAATAAAACAGCAAAGGTGTGAGAGAAACTAACAATTATGGCCGCTCAATATGTACATTTAAAAAAAGGTGCTTCCTATACCCGCTGGCATCAGCATCCTTTTTCTCTTTTTCCTTCTTTCTCTCTTTCTCCCGTTCTTCCTCTTCAGGTCTAACCGATAAATTGTGATAGATCCGGGAACTGGAAGCCCTGGAAGGTGAACGGTGACGTTGCCGTCTGCTGCTGGACGATGCGTGATCGCGCAACGCGCTGAGGAGGCGGTCGCAAGCTGATCGGGATGTTACGGCCCTGAGGAGTGGCATTCTGTAGTACCAGTCCGCACTGCGCACTGCACACGTCATCCCGGAGGATCACCTCCCGAGGCCACTCGCGCGCCAGCTGAGCACAGTCGGTGATGCGTAGCGAGGCACATTGAGGCTGTTTCGGTAGATTCAATAGGAAAAGAACGTTGGAACATCAGCAAAAGATCAACAAGTGGCAAGAAGTGCTGCTGAACTTACCCCTTCATTGGTACAGATGCAGCTCGTACACGGCGATGGGAAGGCCGACTCTCCCACGTTCACATTCTTGCCACCGATTTGGCATCCCTGGACGACGTTTTCCCTCCACGCGCTGAGATCAATTTGTGGCATGGAACTGCACGGCACTCGTGGATTGCTGAAGGAGAGATGGAATGTTGAGCCAATGAAGATGTCGTCCTATTCGTGCGTCTGAAGAGGAATACTTACAGGAAGTTGCTTGGTAGATCGAATGCTGCTCTCTGCATATCACCAGTTATGTCTAGATTCTCACAAATAATCCTCGCCAGCGTCGTCTTGCGGACCTCTGCCAGCTGTTGCTCCGTAAACTTAACCACGGGATCTTCATTTTCGTACCTGTTGGAAAAAAACCAAATCGGTCAGACATGAACACGACGTCTCACAACCTTCCCGCGGTGTTTTACACTTACCAGAAACGATCGCACTTTCGCAGCTGGCGGAATTGGATCGCAATAATGCAGGCGAACGTCGGTCCAACCAGTCCACCCTGTAGCGGACGCTCGGACATACCGCCCGGGAAGAGATCAATGTCGTCCACGTGAGCGTAAATGCGACGCAACCTAGCGATCACCTCGGGTGGAATTTCACGTCCCAGATCTTCCCACGTTTGGGCCCGCTTCAGATTGCACAGTGCACGGTAGTTGTTGTACGACGGAATGCCATGATCACGGCCACGATGAATGTTGAGCGCAATCAAATCGAACCCAGAGAACGGAATGCGTCGATCCTCGAACAGATGGTTCGTCACCTCGCCGGTAATGAACTGATCGAGCGTTTCCATCGGTGTTGCGACGAGACCACGCGCAATCTCATCCACCAGTCCCGGCTGCAGGAAGTTGTCCGTGCGGAAGAACCCATCGCGCAGCAGTAGCGGCGGATCGATCGGTTGATGCTGTACGCTGAGCCGTGGAATGTGCGGACGGAGCAACGAATGACCAATGCGGAATGCGGCCGTTGCGAACTCTGTCACGATGGATGGATTGCACGTTGGGTTGTACTCCTTGTAGTAGCCCTGGGGCAGCAGCTTCAACCCGTACAGATTGACCGCGTTCCAGCTGAGGATGCGCGGTAGGAACTCGTTGTAGGTGATGTGTTGATTCTGGGCAATGACGATACGTCGTGCCTGCTCGTACAGCTGATCGCCGTTCCAGTGCGGATTGACACCGCGTAGTCCTTCGACGATGCGATTATGTTCGCGCATGAACAGCGTGTGAATTGCCGTTAGACCTGGCTGTTCCGAGGCACGTCCATCACCCGCAATGAAGCAGTACCCGCTCGGCGATTTACACTCGGGATGAACCGGGCTCTGTGGCAACAGTTCCTTGCCCTGTATCGGATGGATCGTTGAGTTTAGACGACCCGAGAAACCGCGCAGCTTTTTCGCAATGCATCCATTCTCGCCGTACACCTGTGACGCATCCAGGAAGGCCGTATTCTGGTTGATCTGTTCACGAGGTCCCAGTGTCTGCTGACCGGGCAGGGAACGCATAGACGGGAAGCACAACCGTTCGCCGCTGGTGACGTTAACCTCCGGGTAGTAGTGATCTCGCGGTGGCACCGGGAATGGACTACACTCCGGATGTACGGTTCGTGGAGAGTCACACGAGCGACAGCTCGGAATCGACTCGTGGAAACCCTTGTGGATCGGTGTCATCGTGAGATCGTGATCGAGGAACTGTGCGTACTGCATCACCATCAGCGAGTAGCGCGTGTGCAGATTGGAAATGTCCGGATGGATTAGCGAAGAGATGGATCGTGGATTTGGTAGCGGTGTCCCCGTGACGGAGAGTGATCGTGGCTGGGAAATACCGTCATCGTACACTGGAGGTAGCAGCCGAGCGAACACGGTAAGTGATTGACCTAACTCGGGGTTGCGCAAATTGTTACAATGGGCTGTTAGTGTGCGGAAGGGCGTCGTAGTGTCACAGGGTGCTTCCAGGTTTTCACACTGTGGTTCCAGATTGATGGGCGAGATCGAACCAGTAATGAACTGATTGACGTCCACGCTTTGGAGCGCATTGCTAAAGTCGTCACTGGTAAATCCGCCCAAATTGTTGTCAAACACCTGACGCTTGCGTCGTCGCAGACTGGAGAAAGGACAAGAAGATACGTTAACCGTTCATTCCACTTCACAAGTTGTACAAGTCTACTTACGTATGCAGCGAGTTAACGATCTCGTTCGTGGCCAGTTCGTAGAACAGCGAGGTATTGGCGATGATCAGGGCGTTGCGGTTAGCTTTGCTGAAGGAAGCGGCAGTACCGTCCGGAGACTTGGCATCAATACCTCCCTCTGTGGATGAAAAGCGAGATGCCGATCAGGATAGTGTGATTAATGCCATCCACTCTCTTCCACACGCATTACGCCGATTACTTACGTCGTACCCACGCCTCGTATTCCTGTCGCTTGCGTTCGTTGAGCTTCGTTTTGGCCTTGTTGATGGCGCTCGAGATCAGATCCATGTTGAGTTCCTCGAACTCGGGCGGCGTTGGTTGCTCTTCCTGCATGTACTCCTCCACCTCGTCGTCCTGCTCCGAGCGCCAGGCTGTGACGTCAAGTCCACCGAGCTGCTCACAGTTAAGTCGTGCGTTCAGATACGGATCCTCACGGATGAAGGCTTTCGGTTGTGCGCGCTGTACGTCCTTTGTTTCGCACAGCAACCCGGAAAGCGTTACCCGGCGTATAGCCTGCAGCTGTGGCAGTGTCAACGAAGACGGTGGAAGATCATTCTCGTACCAGAACCGATCGCTGCTACGCATGTTCGCAAACTGGATCGCCAACAGGCAGGTTAACGTTGGGCCAAACACTGTTCCCAAAGCGGGTGTTTCCATCAAACCACCAATCAGCAGATCAATATCTTCCGGATCTCTGTGAGTGAGAAAAGAAAGAAAGAGTGTAAGATCGTTGTCGATCACCGAGGGTGTAGCTCTAAAGTACACTTACTGGTACATGTTCTCCAACACCTCGCGCTTGCCCTGACCCAGTCCAAAGTACTGCATGTCGTCAAAGCTGAGCTTAGAGCCGAACGGTTTGCCAAAGCGCTTCTCGCACAGATTGATCGCCTTGTGGTACGCTGGTACGCCATGATCGCGTCCACGATGAATTGCCAGCGAAATCGGTGTCCACTCGTCGTTGAAGCTGGCATGGTCGGGGATGAACGTTTGCTGCATAGCCGGCGATGAGAGCAGTATTTCGGCCGACATCGAATCGTTGTACATGTCCGGGGGTAGCATTGTAAGGAACGCTGGAATAGCACCGACCGCCACCTCAGCAAACATACCGGCACGGTTTGCACTGGAGTAGCCACTGTAGTAACCACCGCTCTCCAACCGTAGATCGGCATTGTTCGTGATCTGGCTGCCCAACAGAATGGGCAAGAATTCGTTGTACGTTATGTGCTGTATCTGTGCCATCACAATGCGACGCGTCTCGTAGAACAGTGTCGTATCGCTCCACTCCGTGTTAAGATGTGCGAGCTGATCGGCAATGCGGTTGTGTTCCTTTAGCAGCACCGTGTGCAGTGCACCGATTGCACCCGGTTCATTACAACGCAGACAGGCACTGGTGTCCACCTTACCGTTCAGGAACGTACGCAGCGCACGGATCTCCTTTTCCGTCGTTCCGTACAATCCCGATCCATCCAGAAAGCCGGAAGCTGCATTCATCTGATCGCGATAATGGAACTCGCAGTTGGTGGGATCATGCGATGGGATCGATCGTTTGTACTCGCGACATCCTTCACCCATGCGTACGTAACACTGCACAACGTCATCCTGCGTCTCGTCGGACTGCGTTTGATTGCGGCAGCAACGGTAGCGTGAGTTCGGAGACAAGATCTGCACCAGATCGTACGATAGCAGCTGTCCCCAGGCCGGCAGCATGGCCGTAATGTGTGGATGGATGGCCTTCTCATCGACGGATCGCTGCAGCTGATTGACGATGAAATCGGGCGTGGGTAACGCATGTGATCCGATCGATGTGCGTGGCTTTAGCCTTCCATCCGCATAGTCTGGCTGGAGCAACCGTATGAAGGGGTCACCGCGAGCACCCCAGAATCGGTGATTGAAGTTGTTACATTCGCCCGACGCCGAACGGAACTTGCTCGGTGGGCAGGGTTGTGGCTGTTGAACCTGGCAGCTGGCAGGACCGTTGGGCTTTTCCAGCAGCAAGGCGGCACGGGCCCGTTCCTTCAGATCGGCTCCCGTCGTGGAATGTGCTAGGACTAGTAGTAGCAGTAGACCACAAGCAGCTAGGCGCCATAGTTGGTACCTACAGAGTTCGAAAATGAAAAAGCAAACAAAGCAATCTCGTTAAAAGGGCTTAAGTAAGGTCAATGACGCTATCTACGTCCAGGGTCGAAGAGATAACAAAAAAAGATGTCGTTTTCATTCGTGGTAAAGCTCGCCGGGGAGAGTTCGTAATCCGGTCTGGGTTTCGAGATCATTCCGTCCGGTGAAAACGGTACAGCGTGCTATTGAGACCAGGGGAGTCGTATCGGGTGGAGATGATTTGAATATTTAATTGATTAGCGAGTAGCCATCTGGCTACAGTGGCGCGACATCGTTCAACCTCGACGACGAGGCGCTCGCACAGCGAAGGAATGCCGATTCGCGCGTCACACCCCGAGTGTGGTGGCCGGTGGCGCTTGAAGGTTTAACAGAATGATAATCCGGTTTTGGGTGGTGTCATCATTATGCGATATAGCAACATTCTTGGGATTCTATCTGACTATCAGCTAGCTTTTTACGGCGAGACTACATTAGCTTGTTTTGTTGCTAAAAATATGAATTCCGAACAGGATCTCCCTGGACGTAATGGGATAGTCGCTCTGATCGTGATCTATAGACAAATGTGGAACAATACTGACTGTTGAGGAATGAAAGTGAAACAATGCGCACTGAGGGATTCGCCGCTAGGAACCCAAATTTCTCTTGATATGCATATTGCACAACCTCTAGAGAAGAATGTCGTTTATTACAGTTTCCGAAATATAGCTCCGGCTCTTAAACAATAAGATCTGTCTGTCCAATCCATGTACTGGTTTATGGTATTTATCACAATCCGCTCCATTTTTGGGTTCGAAGACATCCTGGCTATGGTCAGAACCATAAACTTGAATTTCCTTTCCGTGCATTTCGCCTTAAAAGGAATGGAAAGCATGTCAGTGTACCGTGGGCATCGTGTGTTTGTTGGGCTTGTAAAATTAATGAGCATCTCATTTCAAGTGCCATGTTTTCCAAGCCTTCTAAGGAGGGTTTTGGTAAATTTGTCGCCGCATGTTCCACGGAGGGCTCTTTCTTCTGTTTGAATTATAACTTAGCGACCAGTTCGAAAACCAGTTGTTTTTCGCTGCGTGTCGTCGTCGCGTAGGTCGCGATGTTTGCCAACCTCCAAGGAGTAC
This sequence comes from Anopheles culicifacies, assembly GCA_000473375.1. Taxonomy (NCBI): domain Eukaryota; kingdom Metazoa; phylum Arthropoda; class Insecta; order Diptera; family Culicidae; genus Anopheles; species Anopheles culicifacies. Next base: position 22,693 of record AXCM01002012.1, on the reverse strand, counting down.
ATGTTTGTGTTGGTTTTGGTCGGAAGACATATATCCCCGTAGGATGTCACCGTGCGTGCGTACCGGTTGGGTAAAAAGCAAACAATAATCGTGTTGGAAATTGTGTGCGTTATTTATTGATCGTACCACACAACGCATTGAGAAAGAAAGCTACACGCGAAAGATAGGCGTGTTGGTGGGTTGGTTGGAGTCTAGCCCAAGCTCGCCAGAGCATTTGATTGACCATTTGATTTATCGAAAGTTATCTAACATCTTAACGGAGCTTAAAAGTGTGTCAGAAAACGATCACCCATCATGCAGCGAATAGCAAATTTCTTTGTGCTTTTGAAGACACGGAAATTGATGGCATCTCATCAAGCGGAAAGGTCTTCCCATGCGGATTCATCGATTAAGATCCTCGAGCTGCATCTCGGGTCTACCGTCTACAAAATGCAGCAAAACCCGTACACTAATCCATCGAAACGATCCTCACGCGATCGTAAAAGCTAAACCGATTTGCGAATGTGCAACGTTTTCGTTGACCTTTTCTGCTTGGACACGGAAACGAAGACGCTTTGGTTTGATTATCTGTCTTTCAACAGCAAAAAATAAAGCGAGGAATAATTCCGCGCGCCGCTCATCTTTCACGAGCCGCAATATGGCGAAGGCTTAATGTGCGCGCGTGTCAACAACATGGCGTTACGCAAACGGTCTTTGCAAATTCCATGGCGGAATCGTCCCATCGGGAAACGTGGAAGTGCGCACACTATTGTTTGTGCATTCCAGTCCGAGCCGGATTCGTACGGAAGTATTATCAAGTATTACAGGCTGGCGCGAAAATCGCCATGTTTTTTTTTTCTTTTTTTTCCAAAAATAAAGTAGTGCACCTTTTTTGTTCGTGACTGTTGGTTTGTTTACATCGTGTCAGATGAAGTTTCTTCAGCCGGTTTTGGTAAAATTGATCTACAACTCATTGCAGTAGGCAGCGGTTACGATTGTTCACGAAAAGTATTGTAAGTGGTGTGCAGTGTCTGTGGTGTTCGTACCAAAAAACTTAGTGTAAGTACTTAAGCGAATAATTATATTGTTCAATAAATACGTTAGTAAGTTATTCCTATTTTTTTTTTTTTATGTGGAACAAACTTTGCTTCCGATCACGCGCATCGTTAGCGGCCGGGTTCGTTTCTTTACTATCCAACCACTTACGCCATCCAATTCCATTGCACGATCAAGCGCAACGGCAATTGGAAATTAGGTTATGTTTTGGTTTCACTTTCGTGCCTACGCCGGGCTAGGTAAACCGGGCGTTCCAAAGACGGTGGACCAGACATCACCTTCCTCCCCCCGGACGTCCAGGAAGGGAGGGACGATGCACGATCGGTCTCCGCGTGATATTGTGCATTAGAGGTTACTCGAGCGGAAAGACACAGTTTCTTTGGGGTGTTATTTAGTTTGCACTCCACCGTTCGAAAAGGAGGCGGCGAAAGGAGGAACACCCAACCCTTACACCTAGGGGTAGGGTTAGGCCCGTGGTGGGCATGGTCCACATTATTCCATCGGCAAACAGGTTCGTCGCGCAAATCGCGCAACGTAAATTAACACACTTTTTTCCAATACGTTTGCTCTTCGTCCGGTGGATTATCAGCCGGAACCGCCTTTTTTTTTGTTTTTGGGCTCGGTTCGGATTCTTCCATACCTGTCGCTGAGGAGATTGAGTAACACCAGCGCAGGCTGATGAGCAATATATGGCGTAATAATGGTACCACTTTCTCCGGATTACTGATCCACGGGCATGTTTTGTTTTTGCTGCCGATCGTGCGATTTTGCTGTTGAGGATAGCGAACGAGAGCGTCATCACGGCTGCGATTAAGTTGTGAGGGCATGTGACCTTCACTTCGAGGTGCATTACATCAATCAGTAGTATTACCCAACGCTAACGGAACTTGGAATGATGATGCAAAATGAAACTGTACATGATATGAACGTTGGAACTAGTTTTAATTTATTTTGTTTAACTACAAACTCAACAAATAAAACTTTTAAAATCAAAATATTTCACCACAATCCCGCGCTTCCGTGGTAAAATCTTTCTATCGTCTTTAAGACGCACACAACACACACACGCTAAACTAAATATGTTTGTGATGGATTCGATTTTATCGGGGGACACGCGGTATGACTAATCCTTTAAGAACGGAATCTTTAAAAAAATACATCAAACAAAACTTTGTGTACGCATACGCATTCGTTTCTCGTTGATAATGACTCGTCGGGCCAGAAAGATGACAGGGAAACGCGTGCGAGAATTGAGCATTGGGACGTAGCAATAAAAAGGCCAGCCTTTTGAAAGATAGAGGGGTGGGGGGAAATGAATCCGGTTCGACATCATCATCGTGGTGGTTTTAAATGCTTTCGGTTTGGTTCGTTTCCTGTGAAGCAGTTTCCGTACCACGATCACCGTCCCGCCATCAGGTGGGACAGTTGCGGAGGTATTCCGAGTCGAAGTACACGACCGTGATTGTAATATCGTCCCGGAACAGCCTAACGATGTCCTGGGGCAGTGATAGCATGTGCGATAGTTTCGAGTGCTCCACACCGTACTCGGTTCCACCGAGTGCGTTCCGGATGAGATGGGTCGCCGCGTTGCGATCGAGCGGTTTCTTCTGCAAGCCCGCCTTCCGTGTGCTTAGCATTTGGCTTATTTCGCCGAGCGTTATGTCCTGCTTGGGTAGGGTGAGCGGTTGCAGGAACGCCTTCCCGTACATGTGCTCACCGACGAGATGGACCGTCTGCATGGCGCTCATCGTATCCCACAGCCCATCGCTGGCGATGATGAGGAACTTGTCCCGGGGCGTTAGGATGTGGTGCGTGATTTCTGGACACGCGCTCAGGTAGGGTGGCGTGAGGTAGTATGGCGCTATCACCTGCTCTCCGAACTGTGGCACGACGAGCTGTTCAAGCTGTTCGCGTGTCCATTTGTAGCGAAAATCACCCATCGCACGTAGCGGCGCTAGCTGGCCTAGTAACCGTTCGCCACGAATCACCGTGTCTCGCTCGGTAGCGGGATGTTCGCTGAGCAGACGACGAACTTCCCCAACGTTGTCGGAGTTGTGTTCGTTGGTTAGTTTCTTTGCCACCCATTGGCCGGTATCGGTGACGGTTCCGAGCACGGCTGAACAATCGCCCACGGATGCTACGTGAAGGTGGGGCCCGTCAATGTGTGCCACCAGTGCCACGGCACCACTCATCGCGACCGACATCGTCCGCAAGCTGGGCATTTCGATCGCCTCCCGGGACAGGTCTTGATCCAACCGGATGAAAGCATTCTCCAGCGTTTGATGCATCTGAAACCCGGCCAGCGTAGTGTTGGTGAGTTCGTTTGCAAACTGGTTGAAACTTTTCTCATACAGTTCCTTGATTTCGCTCACAAATTCAAGCTGCAATGAATAACCCCGTTCGGTAAGGTGTGTTAGTATAGGTTAACGTACTGTCGCGATCGTGCCGTTCTTGCCTTATCATTGTGGCAGCTCAGGAAGGAGAAGCTCTGCGCACCGCCGAGCACATGCTGGCGCAGATCATCCGGTGGTACGAGCGATGCGGCAATGTACCGCATCAACCGCTTGCTTATCACCTGCGAACAGGCCGGTCCCCCATGACCGTCAAATATCCCCAACAGCAAACCGGACGTATGCACACAGCTCGCTTCACTGCGCGAATCTTCGATCGGCGAGTTGGACGCGAGCTGATTCGAGTCGTAGCTTTTTACGGATCCACCGAAAAATTCCTGCGTGTGTTCGTTCGCTCGCAGTATACAGTTTACCTACGGACGGGGGAAGAGCACAAACATGAAACAATATGGTAATGCGCTGTAGGAACCTGTTCCGTAAACCAGCATGCCCCGTTCGTACGTACATCGTATGGCGAGAGTTTCGGTGGTCCCGTCGGACGATGGAGGGCACTGGCACGATGGTAGCACCGGTTGAACGTTGTCGCCAACGAATGAATCCGGATGGCGAGGATTTTTGGCGACCAGTTTGACATCGCGCGATTGTGATGTGTGCGTTAGTGCGCGCTGTGCTCTTCCTCTTGGTTGGATAAATTGGGTTCGGAAATTTGGCCGCTTTCTTGCTTACATTTGTACGCGCACAAACACCGCACCCGGACACTGGTGTTGCTTATCACGATCAGCGCACTGTACGGCCGTGGTATAAAAATAGTTTACTGCACCTTAATGGCCTTAATTATGTTCCGGCCGTATGTGTGTTTTGCTTTCCACATTCGTACGCGATGAAACGGCACACCAAAATGAGAAAAACGTAATCGGTAAAGAACGTAAACAAACGTGCGCTGCTGTTTGACATTTGCTTTTCGCCTGATTTCGCCCGGTACGTTTTCGCTCGGGCGAAAGATTGCCGACAGAGGGCGATAGTGAGCAAATGAAGGTTTTTGAAAATGTTTTGGAACAATTAAGTTTAGTAATAATTTTTTGAGTGTTAATTTTACAAATTGTTGTAAAATCGATGCTTTGTCATAACATGTATTTGAAACTTTATAAATAATTTTACTTACTAGGAGAATAGTCCTTCTGTTTCAGAGCTGATTGCAATTTTGACTAAAAGGATTAAAATATGCCATATGTTTGAATAATCGCGAAAAGTGCATGTTGCACATCTCGTCAAATGATGGAAATCAAATATTCAAATGTGATTGCCATTTCGATTAAATCCCGGATGTTTCGATCAGGTCCCGGATGTTGTGTTTCAACCTTTCGAGGTATTTTCAAGTGTCGTCCAGCTGTATCTGGTTGTGCAGAACTTAAAACTCGATCCCGGACATTAACTTCCATTATGCCGCACTAAACTACCGTAGGGTGAAGAATGTATTTCGACATTTGGATGAACGATCCTTGCGCCTCCACAAAATTCGCTTGTCATGGCACTGCGCTGTGCTAAGATCATGTACCAGAATAATGTGCAGATAGGAGGGTACAAAAACCAATATTGGATGAGTTGCTTCCCCGGGGGCAGTACTATGAATGAAAATCACTGTTCAGCAGCGCCATTAGCGTGAAGGCTCTGTACAAACATTGATGAATCGTTTAGCTTGGGTGAGATAATAAGCCGCTCGTTATTGAGATCGCGCTGCAGGAATTGGTGGAAGAATCCATAGCTTGATTGGCGTGATAATTGAATTACGGGTTGAAAAGGAGAGTACAACGCTGAGGGTTGCTTCGGTGTTAGGAAATAGCGGAACCTGTGGCAGTTCTGTGGAGAATATTAGTGTTGTTGTCGTAATCGGACGTCTCTATGGTGCTTTGAGCGATGAGAATGGCAGGAAGAATCAGTGCAAACACAGCACCTCTTGGATGACCTTCGAGGATCTTCATTTGCGAGATGATCTGATCGGGCCGGTGATCGTGATTGATGACACCTGTTTGGAACTTCCCTTTTTTGGGTGCTTTGAAGCAGTTTGTGTAACTTGTGCAAACAAGCAACTTGTTTCTCTGCTGCTTGTTTGTCGTATCGATCAATGCTGTTGACCGTTGAGAGACAATGCTGACCTTTATCATACGCGGTGCGTTAGATAAATGGATCCGCACCGTACTAGGGGAAGATAAAGGGGTCGAAGCGGAATGACCCGTAGACATGCGGTAATAAATCCTTCTTCCAAAGCCTCCCCTGCAGTGGGGGAGACCGATTAAGTGTAGGCAAGAATGTGCCGGTGGCACCCAATAATACCTGGTCGGTAAAAAGTGAAAGTAAATTGGTACGGTCGTCCCAGGTGTACGTCTGATGGATGAGGATGGGATTGGGAATGGTGCAACACAACACTCCCCGCTCAGTGCGATCGGAGTGCGAATAAGAATATAAATCAAACCATCGGTGACGTTTGGAGCGATCGGCTCTTGTTAGGAGCCCAGCAGTAGAAGGACTACAATTATCTAACGCCATACTTGTGTGCCGTCCTGTCACGCTCCATTCGTGCCAGGGTGACTTGAATAGAGTCATCTTCTGACGGCAAAAGGGACACTGATGATGAAGACAGGCGCACATCGTTTCGTGAGGAGAATTGCAGTGCACAGTAACTGGCAATTTATGACTCTAACAGGCATCGTAAATCGACCTGGCAAGCGCGTCACCGTAGTCGTGCCCACGAGATATCATCCGTACTTCAGCGGACCCTGACCGGCTTCTGTACTTTCGCCGCTAGGGTTAGCATTGATGTGTGTACGTGTGACGCGACGTGTGTCGCGGATTGCTAATTTAAATTCTTACTGATATTTATTTTCGCCCCGTGGACGTGACTTCTGGCACACGAGAACTGATAGGTGGGAAGCCTTCGCCACCAGTGGGGCCTTCGGAATGCATGTTTGCCATCTCCGTGTTTGATTAATTCATCATCAACCTGGTTGGTTAATTATGAATGGGTTTTGGAGAGGTGTCGATTGTGCCTGCTCTCCACGCTGCTACATTGTGTGGTGTGGTTTTGCAATGATTTACGGATAAGCTCCGATCCGAGCATCGGAGGCAAAACAAAAGACTTCTCGTTAAGGAATGTATTATTCAGGCGACGAACCCGTTCAGATGCGGGATGATACTATCTTCGGTGAGGCAAAGATAATACAATTCTCGCAAGAAGAAACAAAACAAGATGATCTCACTATCGCAGTTATGCCGTAGTTGATCTTAGTAATCGTTTTTGACAGCTGCGTTTGTGTACGAGTTGTTTCACACAAACGCGTGGTTGATAATCATGCAAATATGCATTCACAAACAATGGTACCGGCCGTGTCGATGGTCCTAAGAGCTCAAGATGTACATGTTTGCCTAAGCGCTGTTTATTTGCGGACCACTTCACAAGGCTGTAAGTGGAAGCGATAAGTACGTTTCGTGACGAACGGTGTACTCTTGTAGGTTCTCGTTAGTGTTCTAGGATACCAAAAGTTCATTGTCACATTCCTGGAACTCGAAGTTGCGCTCGGATCTTTGCTTGGAATTGAACGAAAGGGGAATCCCTGAGTAGATGCGATCATCAACATCATCATTAGTTGGTGAATTTAATTGATTTGGATTCTGTACATCAGTATTACTCACCAAGCATGTGCGATCGTTTTGTTGAAGATCTTACGACCTTTGCTGGTACATAAACATTCTGTTTTCGATAACCTCTCACAAAGTCACAACCTCGATTTTTGGTTCGGTTGTGTGGGAACATGTTGGATAATAATTAAAATTGTGCTAACAGAGTGGTTGTGGTAATATCTTCATCTTCTTAGATCGCTTGTGCACAATTCGTCTCAGCAGATCGATTCCGTGCGGTCGATCACCACAAATACAAGTGATTCCCTTGAACGATGAGCTCTGGGCATTTGACCTAGTAAAACGATCAAATCCAATTGATCCAGCTGTCGATTAATGTATCAATTCAAAAGCTTTCTGCTTCACACACAAGGACTAGATGGCCCTCGGTTGTGTTTGTTGTTCTGCAAGACTATTTAATGTCCGAGAGCTCGTCGGAAAGAAATCGCATTAAAACTTCAGGTAAAGTTGGATCTTCTAAAGTAAAACAAATCGAAGGGCTTTGAGAGTTCGTTAATGGAATCGTACGAGTGCTGTTCGAGGTACCGGTAGTGAAGGGTTTTAACTCTTTCTACCCCAACAAAAGAGCACCAATAGCTTGTAAGTGTGTACCTGTTTTATCTCGTTCCGAGTTCCAAGCAGTTTCTGTTGGCTCACTTCACGTGGTGAGTGTATTAGTTTACGTGTGGGCAAAATCACTTCACAGCTGATGATTCCCATCTAATGGCACCGATCGTACGGCACATGGAATGGTGGTCGCCACCTTAATGCAGTCGCATCGTTTATCGAAAGCGAAATCATCGTCCCTTTTCGGCACGCATACGCGTTTCTGGTGCAGTGGGTCGGATGCAATAATGACACTTTGTGTGTACCACTCGAGACGGTGCAGTGGGACAGGTAGCAATTGACACATTAGTTGGTAAGCGCTGCACGTAATTGTTTGTGCCCAAGCGTGTATGGCGTAAGCGTGGGTGCAGTAATGAGAAAGACGCATCAATGAGGGTTGCATTTGCTTAGCCATAAACAGTGGCAGCCACATTTAAGAAAATACAATGCATTTTCGTCTACCCAGACGCGATGGATGACCATGGCCGGGTGAGAGGATTTGAGGTTTTTGTGGTTGCAATACTTAGTAAGAGCTTTCATAAACACTAAGCTACTAAAATAATAAAATCAGTAGCCATTTTAGTTGCATGCACTCGGTTGACCTACGCGAAGGTCCACTCAGGTCATACCCCAGGCTGCGTTGGGGCCATTGACACCTCTGTATCTTATCGAGTCAGATTTAAAAACTACGATAACGCGTAACTGTTTGTAAATATTTATCATTGTTCAACATATTGATCTTCAGTTTTCCTACCGCTTTTAATCGCTTTCCACGCAATTAAGCAGCTCGTGGTGATCGCGCCGGTTTCCATTACAAAACCCTCTCGCACGCCTCAAGCCACACGTTCAAGATGATGATTCCAAAGGCGAGACTCGACTTTTAATGCAACAAAGTTCCACCCAGCCGGCCATGTTTCGGACAACGGGCTCAGTTCAATGGCTGCTTCCCTTCGGCGTGTTTGAACGCTTCGTTTCAGCAGGAAATGCTCAGTGCAATGCGAAATAGTATGAATATTTTAAATCAAGCTACTAATCCACACTCACACACAGCCGCCTTTTTTCCCGCCATCCACGAGTAAAGTTGCAGAGATCGGTAACTTCCGCATTTAACGGTGTGTTTGGGTGCATCGTTTTTACATCGTTTACATCGCCACCCCGAACGCTCGATCGGGGAGACCCATTATTATTGGGTTCGAGACTGAGCACAAGCATTTCCCAGGCCACTCCAATAACAGCGCCATGATAGCCGAGCTGAAAACCGGCGTGGGAACGTGATGCATTCAATGGGACGTGCAATTCGAAGATTCCGCAAGATTTCGACTTGCCTTGGGGAAGCCGTTTCCGATTCGGTTCGAACTGAACACAATGCGGCCGGCGGGGAGTTTTATATTTTTTGGGGAAAATCGATTGAATAGCTTAAGTTTTGTGCGGTAAGATGAAAGGGAAAGTTCGTGCCAAAGCTTCTACAAAAAAACATGACTGGATGTGGGAAAGAAAAAGCGATTAGTTTCTTAATATAAAATTGTTACGTTTGTTGCTTACATTTAGGCGTGATTTCGGTCGGTAATTTCATAATAATACCAAATAGCTTCCAGAAGTTCTCGACAAAAGCACAAACCATGGACAGTAGCTGACCCGAATCACCCACACCACCCACCGTAGCCATAGATGTCAGGGCTAAATCATCCGGCCAGTTTTGTGAGTTGCAACACTTGGCAAATGGTGAAATCCGTCCAGCGAGCGCGAGCGCGAGCGCGCGCGCGCAAAAAATATCATATTGGAGTCATTCTTTGCGGTGGCCGCTGTTGAGTATTGTTACCGGAATGGAGAGGAATTTCGGAATTTGCGTGCCCATTGCGAAATCGTCTCGGCCTTCGGTTTGCAACATTTTGGCAACTTGGCAACTCACCACCACCACCAATGCATGCCGGCAAATGCGGCTGTGCTGTGCAAAGCTGCTGATTAGCAATTTAGTCTTTAAATTATCATAGCAAAGTTTGAATTCATTAACAGTAATCGGGGTGGGTAGGTTCTTTGAACCGGATGCAACTATTACCGCCGTACACAAATGCCTACGCTGCTGGTGGGATCGTGCTGTGCTTCTTGCAGAGAAGGTCAACAGAATCTCACCCCGTTTTCTGGAGCGCGTGCTCCATGATGTTGGTGGAGAAAGTTTTGCAACAGCCACCCGCAAGAGTAAAAGCTTGCTTCGATAAAGAGGCAAAGCAAAAAGCACTAAACCATCGCATCAGAAGTAGAGCGCACTTCACGAACGTTCACGACACGGGTTGGGGAAAACGGTCTAGGGAACTTTCATTTTCAATAAACCCTTTGGGCAGCGTGTTGTAAGGTCGCGTCAGTTCCTGGTAGTAATGGGACATTCTTCTCGCTCGCTTCGTTTTCGGGTGGGTGCGATCGTTCACTTCTACTCGATCGTTGCTAGAGCTGTTTGTATGCAACTCTGACTCAAAAAAAAAAAAAAAACATCATACTTCTCCACCAGGAGAAGCCGGAAATGCAACGGGAAAACACATTATTTGCCATGTATGGACATTTTTAACACATATTGTTTTAGTTATTCGAAAGTAGAAGTGGATGCTTTCGCGCTTAAATTATCACTCATAATTGCAAAAAAACAACTCGGGGGTTGGTTTCCCTTTTTTTCTGCGTCGGTTGTTGGCTAGCTGCTGGCAAACACAACGGCATGACACCGATACTGACCTGCAAGGAAAAGGGGGCGAAAGAGAGAAAGAGGAAACATTTCATTAAAATGATGCATTTTTGTGTGTCTTACTCTGTTGGGCTTATGCAAGTTTGTCTCTATCTGTGGTTTTGTACGTTTTTTTTTTGTCTGAGGTTTATTTTTGCCTTAATCCCCCTATGCAAACTCCCATCTGCTACCGCTGAAGCTAGCCATTTGGAGAATGTCATGATCATTACGAGAAAATTATAAGTTTGAAAGCAATAAAATATCGAAATTGATGTTAAACGATAGAAATTGTATTGCATATTAAGTATGCTTAACACAAAAAAAAAAAACGATCCGTTTCGTGGACGCTTTACCATTCATATTCAAATGAAACGTACGAACGCATCATCATTTCCAAAACCACAAGGTGCGGAAAACGAAAGCCGAATGCGTTCGCGTCCAGCATCCATCCCACGACCAAAACCCCTTTACCCGGGGACTTTCACGCAATGCGGCATTCACTTTCGATCGTAGTAGGCTTCTGCTTACTTCATCTGCAACCAAGACGGTTGGTACACGCACGAGGCTGGTAACCGATCGAGTAATGGGTGATGGGTGGCTTACGATCATCTGCGTGTGCGCGTAGTAGTAGTAGTGTGTGTTGATCACGAAAGGAAATGAAGCTCTTTCACCATTTTCAAAACATCACCCATTGAGGTAAGCTTTATGCGGGGCTTGCTGCTTCTTAATGCCACGCCGCGGAGGGTTTTGGGGTGGGAAAAAAAGGAAAAAGATTTTATAACACCGGGAAAACAACTTCTTCCGATCGGATCGGACTAGCGCCGGATGCGATGCGAGATGTCGTGAAGGTTTTGTTTTTATGCTTGGTTGGTTTTGTTTTCTTCCTCTGTTAGTACGATGGTTTAGACAATGCACAGTGGGCGCATTCCATGTAAGAGGTGGGATAAAAATATTTAATTTTTTTGTGCTCTTTAATTAATTTAGTAATGAGTTATTTAGATAATTATTTTGACTTTTGCTATGCTTTTTTAACATTTTTTTTAAATCCCTAAGTAAGATGTTTATATATCCATGTTTTAGACTACACATTCTACAAATTCTAAATAATGCATCTTACGTTCTTGGTGCATTTATTATAATATTATTATGCATGAAGAATGGCCGGGCGGTATTGCTACATTTATTATAATAATTACATCCTCAATTCACATTACTAGTAACCATTTAAATGGACATAAGTATATTATTTTCCGCTTGTTCATGTTAGAATTGCATCAAATGCTTTATTGTTCTTCATATTTTACGTTATATTTTTTATAATTAAATTTTTTAACCCAATGTGTTTTAGGAAATATTTGTGTTTTTTTGCAATTAAATTTTTGGGCTAATATTTAAACAATTAATTATGTTAAAAAAACATTTCAAAGATTAAAAGTAAAAAATCACTTTTTCCCGGTCTACGTCCACTGTGCATTGTTGGTTAGCTAATATCTTGATAACAGAGGATTGTTAGGAGATAAAAAATAGCACCTAAATGTTTGCTTGTTTTCTTAATTAACATACTTTTGTTTTTCGTGTCTCAAATAAAATCATAACCACAGTACGAAGGGATCGGTCAAATGAACGCTTGACAGACTCAAAAGACTTCAACGATCGCGCAAAGCGCGAAACCTTCCTATCACTCGTTGTGCTATTTTATGTTCCACGATTGCTTACTAATTATATTAAATTATGCCCACCATGCCACATTTTGGAATTGGTGTGAAGGTGAGAACTGAAATTAAACTGTCTCATTACTGACGCTAATTGGTGAGGTGCACGGTGCGATGTGAATTCTTCTGCATTACCCTCAAGCAGCAGTTCGGAACCGTTCCACCGACAGTTACTGAAACACACCCGCATCGAGGAGGAAGAAGCATTTAATGCAAAAATGTTTTTCGATCCAAACACGGAGACATTTTCTGTGCTCATCTTCGCCCGATCCGGACCGGTTCTCCTTGAGCGGTTTCGTTGCAGCGATGACGACCGGTCTGCATCCGCCTGCCACTGTCTGGCGGTTTTTTTTGGTGTGTGTTGCTGTGTGCATGGGGTCGTTTTTGTGTGAGCCACTATGGTGGGTGTTAAATCGGGAAAGGAGCAATAACCTTGCAGGCAGCGTGTTGGAAGCACAGTAACATATCACTGCAAATTTGCGTTAATTTGTATAAATATATATTTTTCTTCGCGCTAGAAGCTGATTGCAGTTTGCAGTTGCAGCCAGGTGTTTAATGTCACCATTTGTCATGTTTCAAGTTCATACCAGATAACTCTGAACTCCCAACCTCCTTCCCGGACCAAGTGATGCGCCGAAACGTTAAGGTCGCATCAGTATTCCTACACCGAGAAGCAATCAATCATGTACAGTGCGGTGACGCGCGAAGATCACCAACTTGTCTGCGTGTGTGTGTGTGGGGGGTCTGTCTGTGTTGCAACACCTACCGTCGTTCCCCCTTCGGCTTTGTATGTTAATTAAAGATGGAACGAGGAAATGCAACCCGCGAACGATGGCGAACGAGTTTGACAGTTTGGCAGCAGGTCGGATCGGGCCCGTTTGACAGCTCATTGGCGACCTCTTCCCCCGGGGGTCCCGTGCTTGTGGAAGGGCAAGCGATGTACGAAGATCACTATCCGCTGGCACACGAGTAGAAAGTGAAATATGGCGATGGAATCGAAATGAAACAAAAGCGGCGATTCGCGAGGAAGTGATAGAAAATCGAAGAGGTCGGCGGATGACTGTGATGATGTCAGTTAATGGTGGATATAGGAATGCGGGGATGAAAGTGGTGTAGGGTGCACATAGCGACCCACACCACAATGCTCGCCACCTTCAAGCGAGCTCGTCCGGAGGTGACAAAACCGGAGCCGGTTTTCTGCACGTGCGTATTACAAAACCGCAACGCTCGGCGTTCGATCGTGCCGGAAAGCACGTAAGACTCGCTATGGATGCTGCCCTACAGGGTGCCAACGATGGAGCTGTCTTCCCGGCGGTGTTCCAAAAATAATCCTCACACACCGAAACCAGCATTATAGTGTGGAAGTGTTTCATTTTTATCTCCACACCAAAAACAAAAATAAAACGGACTTGGTGAAGATTTATGGGCTGTTGCGCGGTGTATCATGGGGGTGCGATCCCGGTTACGATCCCGGATCTTCGGGAGATCGGCATGTCGCACTATACGTCGTCTCACATTACACGCGTTTCGTGTGTGCGTGACGGTGCTGTTTGCGATATCGTGCAATATCACAGTAGTAGAAAATAGAAATAAAACACAAGCACGTGTATGCTACTGAGTGAATTCTGGAAAGCCTCCCTTCTTATTGAGTCAGAATCCGGGATCCGCCAGAGTGCACGGTGTGCGATAAGAGGATCTTTCAGTTGCATCTTTGAACAGATTTAAAAAGGAAAAAATAACACGAGTTGTAGGGAAAGGGTACAAGAACAGTAACCGAGCGCACGGAGGGAAAAGGTTAATGATGTTAATTGGACTCCGAGCCGCCTGAGCGGCTAGAGATGCTGGAGGTAGAAGGGATTCTAATGCGATGCTCGTTTGCGAGCGTGCTAAGTATTTCCGTGGGAGCGTCCATTGCAACAGCTGCTCGGTTGACTGACGTACGGCAAAAAGCACAGCTGCGAAATGGGGGAGCCCACGATCGGTAAACTGCCGCCGGCCTGGCATGTCACGGAGTGTCGCACTCCGAAGATACAAGCACCTCTTCTAGATGATTTGCGCTTGATCGTAGGAAAAAAAACGTAACAAAAACAACAAAGATTCTAAGTTTCGCCTCGCGGGTTTGGCAGGTTTTCGTGTCAAACCGGTCACGATCATCGCGCACACTACACCGTTCCGTTGTGTGTTCGGGGAGGAATGTCCAACACAGACTGTTACACGGAATTCATTCACCTTCGCGGAGGATTATGTTAATATGCGCAGGATAGTCGAGGTTGTTCGGCCTGGTACTTTTGAAATTCTTTTGCATACAAAATTTACTTGATTTTTCATTGTATTATTGTATCATTGTAATATTTTTTATAACTTGTTTTTTATTAACCCCTAAAATATTAAGAAAATTTATCTTATCAAGCTTCTAACAAGCATATTACTTTAAATGATGCTTATTTGCAAAAAAAAAAAATCCAAGATCTTTAGAAAAAATCATCACAAGCGGCTAAAATCCGTCATGTGTGAAACGAAAGACTCATGCACAATTTTAAGCGACGAACCTCACGATTCTACGGCAATTTTGTTCTTCCGCGTTCTCGTCGATGTTGTTCATGAAAATTCATTTGAATTTATGTGATGAATCGGATAAACACTAAAAGCAATTGTGTGTGTTTTATTTTTGCTGAATAATACGCGAAACAAATACAAGATTATCCGTTAATGGGTCCGTAGAGTGATGTTGTGGAATCGGAATGTCCTGTTTTGTACGATACAATAATTATCGCGAGTGATTCATACGTTTCGTGTGCGCTGCGCATTGGAAGTTGCAAGTCGATTTGTCTGCAACGCTTTGTCACGTCTGAACTCCGTACAGAGACCGTAAGTGGTGTCGTCGAGGGTCTCTCTTGGACACTTGGCCAGCACGCCATTGCCCTTCAAATTGGTTTGCAAATGCGAATGTCGTCCAATGCCAGCCGGGAAAGCCGGGTGACGGATCCGGTTGACCTAAATGCGCGACTTCTTTACGTTCGAGTACCAGTAGAGTTGGAAATGATTATTTTGGTATTGCAGCGTTAGTAGTGTACTTACACCTTGCCGCTTATCAAGTTTATGGTGTTCGAGACTGAGGTTAGTCGTTCCAAAAACGGTGGCACTCTCTAACGCATTACACGTGTTCAGGTGCAGTTAGTGTTATGTTTACGGCGTGTTTAGGTTATGTTTGCATTACCAGCAAAGAAATATAATCGTAACATACAAAACGCCACCCTACCCCACTCGGTTAGGTGCATAATAAATTGGTTTCGGATTTGGCGGCACGTCATACTCTCGTGGCGTAACAGGGGAAGGTTATCGACGGCGTTTTGGTGGTTGTGCGATGGCAGTTATTGATGGCGGGGATAGTCCGAACGGCTTCGGGAAAGCTTATGTTTTATTAATGAACCACGAACAACGCGCAAGCGAAAGGATCCCTGAACACAGGCCCGCTCGGGGAGCTATTACGTGGACAATGCAGCACTACACGTCATCGTCTGGATGGTTGCAAATTGTTGCCCGTGCGAATGGATTCTGATTCGGGGCTTATTTATTACCATCGCCAAAAAAAAACAAAAACGGTGTTTCTTCTCCGTGTTTGTTGCTCCGGTTATCGTGCTGCGTGTCAGTATCGGTCAAGCTGCAGGTGCAGGAAGCGTACCATAATGTGTTCGCCCCTGCAAACGATCACGGAGCGCAGGGCAACAACAACAACAGGTCTTTCGGGTCATTTCGACGGTTTGGACCGGTCCTCTGTAGAGGCAGGCGTGTTGTTCGATGGGACGATCTTCCTGCCGAGAATTGGATAATAAGCCCCATGCTTCAGGGCATCGAAATGGGTTTGGGTGCAGGAAGACAACAAAAAAGCGGTACATAGGAAGACATCCTGCCAGGCACAGTTAGCGCGACAACTGGTAACAGGTTTGCGTACACTTCCAAGCGAATCTCTTCCCCGTTTGGGCACTATTGTTGCTAGGGGTCGAATTTCGGGGGCCGTTTGCGTGCAGACAAGGAATGTTTCGCTGCTGTGGGACATAAAATTATTCTTTAAAACTTTTCTTCGCGACAAAAAATGTCAAAACAATCAGTTAATTGATACGGAACTACCATGCGAACCGTGAGGTTCGATCGATGCCATAAAGATGGTGTCAATTAAGTACGGTTGGTTACGATCACGAATTCGCCGGCTGCCGACAAAAGCGGGCTTTGTTTTGATTTCTCTAGCTTCTTTTCTTTGTGATTGTGATGTGATTTTATTTTGGTTTGATTGTTTTGATGAATCTACGAAAAGCGAAATTGTCCGAAAGTTGTTGGAGAATTGTAATTCGACATGAATTGTTGGTAGCAAAAAAATATAAATTTAATTCCTTTATTAGTGAGAGAAGCACATCAAGCTCAAATTGGTTTTGTGCGAGACGATTGTTTTTTAATTTCTTTTTAAACATAAATAAACAATCGTAGGTTACAAATTTCATCGAATCATGTTTTGCGCACTGTTGGATGTATGGAATATATCTAGCAATTTCACCAAAAGCATTTTTTTCATCTTCGGTTGTCCAGCTACAAAATGTGCAAAATCCGTGCTTAGTTCAACACTGGAGCGCATCACGCATCACAAGCCGGAGAGAAACTTCGAGGCGGAAAAGTCCAAAGATACCTCAATGAAATTGCCTTTTCGAGGGGAGAGGGGTAGCCTTACGCAACACCAGTGCGCCAGTGAAGAGGGAAAAACGGTGGAGCTGGACATAAGATGAGAGGGCAGGTGTGCAAACATCACTCGTGCCAGCATGTCGATGGTGAAAAAGTTATCTATCACACGAAAAAAGACAGAGCCAAATGGGCACACGGGTGAGATGAACCGGCAACGCACTCGGTGGTGATGTGAACAAGCAGTCGTAAGTTTATGCAGCTCGTCGCAGTTTGTCGAATGAAGCGAGCGAAGAAAAACCAGACACAAAAATCATGGAACAATGATTTAAGATTTGAACGCCGCGTAAACAGCGAAACTGCCTAGGAGGAAGTGCGTTTCTTTTGCCCCCATTCGTAAAGATCGGGCTGGACTTTGACATTGCGTAGGCTGGTTGTAGGGTGGATTCACAAAATGTACCGTCGGACAAACAATGTGTTTTGGGAGCGTAATGTATATTGTGCAATTGTTGCAAAAATTGGAGGAGTGCATAAATCACGTCGCCTTCAGTTGCTTTGGAGGCGATGAGAACAGCAACGGTCTCACACAAGAACGCGAGACTGCCGGAAGGCAATAATTCATTGTTGTTTTTTGGGCTAATTGCAGCCGCATCGAAATAATCTGGTTGAATCTTGCAAATTGCATCATTAAATTAATTTCATCAGGCGACTATAATTTGCAGCTATGCTTTTGAGATGATGGTTGTTCTGGTAAACAATATCTAGGTCAATATATTTGGGAGTATTTCATCATTTAAAAATTTAAAAATACTCTACAATACCTTAGAAAACTTTAAAAAAATCTCTCAACATACGGGTTGGGGTTGTAAACGCTTTTTATGGCATTTAGTTTCAAAATTGCATAAATTAAGCCGTTAACGACTTGTAACGAAAGTATATTAATGTAAATACGACATATAAAAAAGCGGATGAGTGTTATGCAGGTACTAATTAAAAATTCAAACTCAATATAAAACATCCACATTTTTTCGTATAAGGAAACTACGCTCGGGTGTGCGATAAGCAAGATAATAGAACATTATTTGTATTTTAAAACACCAACCTTGCTGCACTGGCTGTCGTCGTTGTGGTGATTAGATTCATCTTCGTTTGTTCCACCGATGGGTGTGTGCTGTTAAGGCGCACGGTTTACAGAAAACTGAACATAAGGTGCACTACACTTAAACGATCAGTAACTGGAACTGGTATGGCCGTGGTTCGAGTTTTATGGTTTATAGCACAACCTCACTTATCACTTTTGCATATCAACACTAAAATTACTCTAAGAATAAAAAAAGGAAAATGGAATTGATGTATTTAGAAGAGTGTTGGAAGAATAAAATTCAATTAAATATTCACAATTCACTTTCACAATGCTGGAAAACTTGTGTCTGCTAGGGAAGCCCTACGTCTTATTGGGAAAGGAACACACAATGCACATGGGATGAGAATTTTCATGGGAAAAACTGCACTTGCAGGAAAACACTAAAATGCACTCGCCACAATCAAGTCACCGTTTTTCTTGCCGATTTTCGTTTACTTGCTTTACACCTTACAGCAACTTAAAACTGCTACAATCCCGCGTGTTGGTGGTCCCAAGCCCAAACCCCTTACACACCGTTTACTTTTACACCCCGTACCGTCCACACTTGGTCACTTGTGTGGTGTAGAAAAAAAAATCCCAACACGGACTAATTTTTGGCACACGGTGCTCACTCCGCAACGACTTCTCAGCGACTGGCCTGCGGTGCGTTGTGCTGATCGTGCTTTTATGAAATCAAAAGTCAAAGCGGTACAGGGTGGGTTTGCGTTACTCTCGCCCAATGCAGACCCACAAACACACACTCACGCGCGCACGCTCTCTCTCTCCCGTAGCGAACTGGTTTTAGACGGTTAAATCTCACTAATGTGATGTTTGTGCACGTGTGGTTTTTGGTGTCTTGTTTTGCGCTGAAATCTGCGAGATCCGCGAGATCTCTCGTGCTCGGATGGTTCGCGGCTGTCCCGAGGTACCCGAGTGGAGAAAGTTTTGTTGAGCGCCCCGAACGGCTGCGAAGTTGCAGTTGTAATCCGCACCGCAACGCACGGCCGGCACTGCGAGATCGTGATCGTGAGCAAACAGTGAGCCAAGGCTGCCGAGCCCGATTTGCACGGGTAAGAACTCAGCAAAACAAAATTTGCATCCGTGTGGCGCGGCGTCGCTGATGGCGTCATACAGAAAACAGGACCGTGGGGCGGGGGAATTTTTGAAACCGGTGGCATTTCCAACGTTTGGTAGAACATTTTTAACAGATTGAAAGAAGCTTTTTTCCCCTCCATAAATGATTCATTGCTAAATTTAGGCATCGTTTATATGGGAGAATATCGAAAGACAATTTCCGCAACACGGCAGCAAGCGACGAACCTTCTGTCTGGCGATTTTAACATTTTTATGATGTCATCGGGAAGCTTTAGGTTTGTTTAGTTATTTATATTTATTTTCGTTTCCTTTACAAATATATTTAAATTTATTACTAAAAATAACAACATAAAAAAATAAGCTCAATGTGCCAACAAAACAAAGTTATTAGAACAGAAATCTGTTTGTTTTATTGTCCCTTTGGCAGAGGAAAATGTGACCATGAATTGAAAGTTTGTTAATTGTGAGTGAAGTTATGCGATTGCATGGGCCTTTGAACAAAACGAAACATCGTCCAGCTTTATGAAGCGACACGTTCATCCGGTGGGACAAATAATTTTCCTTCCCATTTATTGCCTATTGTGTTGTGGTTAATCCTGCACTGAAGGTGATACTAGTTGACACAATATAGCAATATTATATTGTTTTGTGCTTTAGTATGTTTCATGGGATGTTTTGCCTGCTCTGTGTTGTGTCACGTTGTGAAATTGTTGCATGGTGTGAACCGAAAGACTGTGAAATGTGTAGTGTGACCCTCAAACCGTAGGGGAGTGTGTTGTTGTGTGCGCATAACCCATCACTAAGTCAATATCCACTTAGCACCCGAAAAATCACCGTTGTCGGTTTAGAACGATTAGAATTCATATTTTAATATGCTTACGGTTAATTTGAATAGCAGATTTCGATTTGCTAATATACATAGATGGGTAGAACATTGGGGCCCCTAACAACAAAGTTGTTTATGTTGTTAATTCTTATCAACCCCACGGCACGGTTGTAAAATGGATGATCGTTAAAAAAGAAAAAAGAAAATTCTTTCAACCGCCTCACTCGACCGTGAACGGTACGGGATCCTTTACAGTAATGGTGCGCAGTGTAAACATAGCCAGCCGGAACCAACATAAAGAAAAACCAGTCCCACTAGAGAGGACAGGCCCACCTGTTGCTACTGCGGCTGGAGGTGAGTGCGTGCGTGTGCGGGTGTGCACAAAATTAATAATTAAGTTGCCGTTGCGCAACACTACATTAACGCAGGGACAAACCGATGATGGGTTGTGCGGCGGGATCCGGACCGGACTGGATGGAAGGCCGTCCAAGTTCGTCGAGTTTGTCGTTTGGTTCGAATGGTTTGGACGCAGAGTAGCATCTTAAACCTACTGGAAGTGCGCTACCGAACGGACATTGTGTGCTGATTTGTGTGGCTGGCGTTAGTTTGAATGTTTGTTCACCCGTGTCTTTTCGGTGTGTATGGTTTTCGTCGAGGTGTTGGTGTGGCGGTGTGAACGACTGCGTGGAATGCAGGTGCCAGTATCGTCGTCAAACTTGACCTCGATGAGGATTTGGTGCGTTGGGGGGTTTTTCTTTCTTTTTTTTTTTTTTGAAGTCGCTGAGTGGCGAGTCCATCAAGGTCTTCTGGTAGTTTCTTTCAATCCCCTTTCCTTGGTAGTTCTCTTCATTTTCGGGGCACTACACCAAGTGGGGGAATTTCAGGTTCAGGCCATCCTTTTTTTTGCAGTGGCATAATTGCAACATTTGACCTATGCTCGCAGCACGATTTCGTTTCTTGGCAGCGCTTAATGTTAAGGTGCACAAGAACTTTCTATTGGCTTAAATATCACGATAACATACAGTGGATGATTTCGGTTAACACTGTGTGACCTCTCTCTCTCTCTCTCGTACATGATGGTTTGATTTCAAAATGTTGGCTCAAAGATAAATGGAAATATGAAAAAAAGGAACACATATTTATGCTAACCAAGCTGGCATGATGATTAAGCATGCGCAATGAAACGATTTCGGTTGCAGATTCACGATTCCGATCAAGATCCGAACCGGCGATCGTTTCGCTCTGTTAGCGTTCGACCAATCTGCTAACCGTTGTTGTGGTGCTGAAGCAAATCTGTATCGATTAATTTTACTAACTTACAGCAGGTGGTGCCGGTGGCACGTGACCGAGGATAAATTTCATATCATTAATCTAAACTCCCCCTCTCCGTCGAACCCGTATTATCATAAATGTTTCATAATTTCGTTCGCATCATAAATTATGTTCCGAAGTTTAGTTGTTTAGGGATTGATTTCTTTTGCTTCTCCTGTGTGTTAATTTGCTAACCGACAGCCAACTTCCAATCGGCAAACAGGACTATTATGCAATTTGTTTGAAGAAGAAAAAAAAGTGTTCCACGAGTCGGTTTCTTTATTATTACCACGTACCATGGAAATGATAATTCGCTCATCATGGCAATGTTTGGTCGGTAGAAAGTACGCACTTGCGGCCGTGGCTGTGATTTGCCAATTAGTATCGGAAATCTTAAAAATTAGCCAACTCGTGATTAGTCACCAGGAAGAGGAGCAGTTTGCGGATGTGAGAAAAAAAAACAACAGACAAACTTCCCGGTTTTGGTGTGGGAAATGAGCGATCGATTGCAGGAAGAAAACAGCTGTACCTGCAATTATTTTTCATAATTTAATGGTGTAATAACTATTGTTGGAAAACTGTTTACCTTGCAGCATATCTTCGTGATATCGTTTTCTTCCGTAAAATGTTCTGAGATATTCAGCAAAATAAAAACTTGAAATCGAATATTTTTATGGAACCTTGCGGACCCAATACTGTATTTTAAGTAATTTAATGAACAATGGATCATTATAAATTTGAAAACTAAAGCCTTTTTAATTACTATCCAATAGTATAAAAATACATTTATTGTGCATTATTCGGAGTTTTGAAGATGTCAATTATATACAAGGTGGCATGGTAGAAATGATACACTTAGTACAATGGATTCAAATCGCGAACAAGTAATACTTAGCCAGAAACTATCTTACCTGAATTTAAGTCGATTATATGTCTAACGGACCATCTAGCGATACGAGTGGACAGACACGCTTGTTCCAAAAAAGAAACCGGCCAAAAACGCAGTGTCTCCAGGACTCCAGCGATGATCAAAGCGATGATCAAGGAACGTATCCGGTGGAATCCAACACGCTCGGGAAGCAAAAAGGCGCTTGAAATGAACATGAGTCACTATGCCATACAAAGTATTCTGAAAAAGCGTTTAAAAGGCATCAAATTCACGGTACAACCTGCAACATATAAGACGCACGCAGACCACAACATTAACTTTTCAGACGGCAAACTGTTCCCTTTGGAGGTACCCTTGTATGAGTAGAATGATCGTGTTTATGGAGCATGCATTCTGGATGTCTTCTTCCTCTTTTGTAGCTCTACAACCTCGAGAAGTATTGGCCTTCCAATTTCGGGCTTCTGTAATTTGAATGTACCCGCAACAGAATAGTCAGTCCTGCGTACGGGGGAACGGCCCGAATGGGATTCGAACCTCGGTCCTGCCTGTTCGAAGACCGGCGCCTCGGTTTCCTTGGCCACCGAGCCGCCTCTCATTCGCGATGTACCAGTCGATAAAAGAGCAGTCGAGCGGTATCAAAATGCGTCAGCTGTGATAGTATGGGCAGATATCTCGACCAAAAAGAAGTTGCCCTT